>CM053514.1:8812620-8869949 GCA_028627145.1 Eidolon dupreanum | reverse complement strand
TTCGGGTTTACAACTGAACATCAATAATAATATTATTTTCTTTCTTAATCATGCAAATCAAAAAATTCTTTTCAACAATAACAAGTTAAAAAGTATATTCCATTTCACTATCACTCCATAAAATAATGTTTGTCTAACATATAAATGATACATTTGTGTTTTTTATATATTTCATTTTTTAAGTATGGTGATAATCTGTGATATCAGCTTACAAGCTATTCCTTATTTATTAACAGAGAGAAACCATGAGTCCATATCAAAACTATGATATAAAATCCCACATATATGGTTATTAACTTTAGAAAGCATAAGATTAAACTGCTTCTTGATCATCATCAAAACAAGCATTTAGTAAACTGCTAAATATTATATAGTTAAGATATACCATTTCTACTTCAAATACCTAACCCTTTACTGAGGTTTTTCATTTGACATGTGTCCAAGGTACAAAGATAAATCTTCTCTCTTGCTCTTTGATAAGGTGTCAGAGCTTACTTAAAGGTTTAAGAATAGAGCTGTTGAACTAATTTTTTTTCTATTGCAAGTTATATATGAGAATTGGTAGCAGCCTGTTGAAAGAACTTTACCTGTGGATAACAGTCTTTATCTCACCTCTATCTATCATGCTATCAATTTCTTTATTACAGGAGTTTACCTTTGGGCAGCTCATACACCAGCTGTCAATCTGTCCTCACCCTGAGACTGCAGCAAACCACACTCAGGTGTACTGAAGCTTTACAAGAAGAGATTGTTTTCCTTCTCTTTCCAACTAGGACAGGTATAGTCAAAATGCAAGCCTCCGGCATTCCAGATGTGCTCTGCCACAGTGCACAGCCAGAATATTTTTATCCCTGTCTCCCAGGTCACAGCTTCTTATTTGGAGTTTTTCCAGATTTTGCTTCTTGTCCTAGCTTTACCTTTGCCCCTCACACCCTCTCACTAAGGCAGTTTTGAAAAAACTAAAACAACTCAGTGTCCATCAATAGTGGACTGGTTAAATAAAATACAGTACTCCATAAAATCAATTACTATGCATGAGAGAGAAAGAGAGAAACAGAGAAAGAGAGAAAGATTGAAAGAGAGAGCGAGAGAGAGAGAATGGAAAAGAAAGAAAGAAAGAAAGAAAGAAAGAAAGAAAGAAAGAAAGAAAGAAAGAAGAAAGAAAGAAAGAAAGAAAGAAAGAAAGAAAGAAAGAAAGAAAGAAAGAAAGAAAGAAAGAAAAAGAAAGAAAGAGAAAGAAAGATAAGAGAGGGAGGGAGAGAGGGAGGAAGAAAATGAGGATGTTCTTAAATACTAATATGGAGAGATTCTGAAGACATATTAAGTAAAAAAGGAAAATACAGAATAGTATTACCTTTTTCATTAAAAAAGAAAAAAACATTCATGATTGCTTCTACATTCATAAAGAAACTCTGAAAAGAACATTAAAAACTAAACACTGGTTACTGGGATTAAGGGTAGGTGGAAACAAAGCATAATGAATGACAGGAGAGTGAGAAGGACAATTTTCATGACACATCTTTTTATAATTTTTTATGTATTTTTGAACTATATGACTATATTGACTATTCAAATTTTTAAATTAAAAATAAATAGTAGCTTTATTCAATGCAAAAAGGCTCAAAGAAAGAACATATGAAGGAAATCTCATTCTTAGGCTATTGGCATTATACAGACAGCCCCTGACTCACGATGGTTCGACTTAATAATTTTTCAACTTTACGACGGTGCAAAAGCTATACACACATCGATCTTTTCACCAGCTAGTGAAGTGTGGTACAATACTCCCTCATGATGCTGGACAGAGGCAGCAAGCCACAGCTCCTAGTCAGGAACCTGACCATGAAGATAAACAACCAATACCCTAAAATGTACTGTGTTGTCAGCATCTTTTGCATATTGTTACTCTGGGCACGTTTAAAGTAGGCTAGACTAAGCTATGGGGTTTGGTAGGTTAGATGTATTAAATGCATTTTTGACTTACAATATTTTCAACTTACAAGAAGATTATTGGGACATAACCCCATCGTAAGTCAGGGAGCACCTGTAGTCTGGTGGAGAAAATAAATTATCAGAAAATAAAAAATAAAAATTAGAAAAGCATCAGTGAAAGAAGCTAGGATTGGCTCTGGTTGAAGAATAGGCTAAAAGACCGCGAAAATATTATCTAGCAATCCTATGGCTTTATTGATTTGCATCCATGTTTTAAAGGTGAACAAAAGTCTTCTGAAGAGGAATTACATTATAATTGGGTTGAATACTCTCTCCTTAAGTATTTTCTCCAATTTTCTAAAAAACAGCCCTCGTACTGCCTCTTTCACACTTCTGATTCCAAAGGCAAAAGGTGAGGTGCAAAGGCCTGAGCCCTGGAGCAAAGCTTCAGCAGCCCCGCGCCAGCTCTATGCCCCGCGTTGCATGGCCTGCGCACATTCTCCAACTGTATGTGCCTTCCTTCCTCACCTGGATGGTGGAGATAAGAATAGTGTCTACCTCGCAAGATTAATTAATACACAGAAAGCATACAGAACAGTGCCCAGCTCATAGTAAGAACTGCATAAATATGTCTGCTTTTCTACCTACTCTTCAATGTTTTGCTGTTTATCTTTCTTTAAAAGTGCTGCCTCCTGGCCTAATACTTACCATTAGTTCTTGTTCTTATTTTCTTTTTTCTTCCTCCTCTCTTTTTAATAAAAGGGTGCAATCAATCACTTAAATACTTCCACGAAGTTTCTGAGACAAGATCATCCCAAAGAAAGACATTTAGAAAGGAAACAAAGTATGGGGAAATGCACATTAAAAACAATGGCATAAAGTTAATTCTTTACATTTCCATACTACTCTGTAAAGCTATTATGTTACCTTATTTGATCCTCCCAACAACCCTCTTGAGACCATCAAGACAGGTAAAGAATAAAGGCAAAGGAGGTCAGAAGGGTTGCCTGAGGCCCAACTGCATGTTACAAGTTAGTGACAATGTCTGACTAGCTCAGTTCAACAATTTATTGAACACCTGCTAGAGCCTGGGCCTGGGCTGACCTCCACATTCCAAAGTGCTCTTCACTACAAAGAGTTTCCATGGTATAAAGCACCTCTCCGAGTTTCACTCAAGTTGCTATCATGCTACTTAAAAGCTACTGAAACGTCATAGAACAGAAAGGACTGGAGATTCCCTGGCAAACGATCTTAGGCTTAGTGGTCTTGGGCAAACGTAACCTCTCTAAGCCACTTTTCTGATCCCTAAATGTATGATTGACACCACCAGATGGCTGTAAGAGTTAAATGAGATAATGACTATAAAAGAAGCTTGTAAACTGTAAAGCTCCATAACAGATATTAGGCACCACTATCTGATTTAGCAGCAGAATGCAAGAACAAACCTAGGTGAAAAAGAAAAAAAAAAGACCTGAGAGAAAAACATCCCTAGGTCCCCAACCCTTAAAAGACCTCCCAGAGAGGGTAGCAAGATTATAAAAACTCACACTGCCTCCCCTGCAGAGGATACCCACTGAGCCAACAGAGCTAGGCAGCATAGGTCAGTCCCATTCCAGCAAATGTATTCCTTTCCATTTGCTCTAATTCATGGTAGGAGGTGAAGGGGGGCAAACCAAGGCAGTTGGTGCTTCATGAAACAGAAAAATCTGTTATACCTTAAAAAAAAAAAAAAAAAACTGTGGGAAATCGTGGGAGAATAAAAGCAGCAGGTAAGTGCTTGGGGCATTTCAGCTGGTAAACGAAAGAGAGAGAAACTGCCCCAAGACAGATGCAATCCACACCCTACATCTGCAGTTGGAGAGAAGCTCACATGTCAGAAAAAAAGTTTGTCCTCCCTCAGGGGAATTGTGAAGGCTGTCAATGTTCTAGCCATGAGAAAATAAAAAATCTATATAGAACATTCCAACATGTGGAGGCCTGATGGAGCTCAGAGCAATGTTCTATGGGAGTCTGATTCTTGCAGGCTTCTCACCTGGACTGAGGATATCAGCAGGAAGTATGCTTCATAGGGAGGGGAAGTGGTGTCTGAACCTGCTTGAGGACAGTCCCACTGCTTATAATTTAGTAAGTCAGTAGAATAAGGCAGATGATTGTCAGTCACATTACTTGGGTTCACATTCCAACTTCTCTGTTTCCATACTTAACCTATGTGACTTTGAGTTGCCTACATTCAATCAGTTGCTGAGCTTCATTTTCTTATCTATAAAATGGGACCTAATAATAGTATCTTCCTCAGGATGATGCAATAATTAAATAAGAGAATGTTTATAAAGCAATTAGAAAGTGCCTGGCACAAAGAAAAGCAGCCAGTAAAAGCTGACTAGTATTACGGTATTGTTTCAAAAGACAAGTTTACTCGCTTACTTCACTTTCAAAGGCTTAGAGAATAGGAAAATAGAGAGAAAGAAAGTGAAAACTTTCCCGTAGCATCAAACATAAAAACGGACCTTGCATACTCACTGGCAACTGAGAAAAGTTTCAAATGTTTCTGTGTTATGAGCTATTTTAGATAACAAATTGAATATCTGTATAGGAAGGCAGCAAATCCCAGTGACTAAATACCTAAAATCAGCTGGGCTTGGATTCCAGCTCCTCCTCTCACTAGCTCTGTGACCTTGGACAAGTCACAGAAGCTTTATGTCTCTGTTCCACATTTGTAAAATGAGGATAATAGTAAGAGTATCTACCTCATGATACAGGAGTAAGGATAAAATGAGACAACGCATATCTTGGTATAGCCCTTAGTACCATCCCTGGCACATGAAAAGTACTTAATCATTGTTAGGTATTACTGTCTCCTTCACTGCAAAAAAAGAATCAGAGAGTTGTTTGTTGATTAAATTTAAAGCCCACCTCTCGGAGTAGAGAAAGCAAAATACACTGTCTATTGGGAATCAGTTCTTGCTCTCATCAGAAGTAACATTCTCTTTTAAGACAATTTATCAGTCTTTCCTAGAAAGAAGTAATTTACCCAGGGTATCAAAATACTTTTAGATTGGTTCTTCATGCAATCTGGTTCTCATTATTATGCTTTAACTGAACTGAGCGGAAATTTTCTCAGAGGTAATTGAAAAATCTGAATCGTCTCTAAGAGCTATAATTAATATTCTGCCATAGTTATGTCTTGTTTCATAATTAAGTCATAGTCATAAAAAGCAATGAGGCAAATGTTTCAAAAGTTCTAGCAAAAATAAAACAAAACATATTTGCTTAAATATAATTTATAATAATAATTCATTATGCATATTTTAAAAGTTTGCCAGTTCAATAGTAGCAAAATTTTGAAATGTATATTAAGTACAGCAGAAAATATATCCATTCATTTATTCAGTCAATAAATATTTCTGAATGCCTACTACATGCCAGACACTGCCCTCTGTTTTAAATCAAATATACTGTATTTGTTCACTCCTGTAAAGTTCTTTCCTTTATCATTATCATTATCTACATATCATTCAGATTTCACACAATCCAATAATACTGCATCCTGATTAAATCAGTTAAATATTCAAAACTCTATCACTTTAAGAATCTGTAACATTTCCATTAACATTCCTCTCCGGTTTTATGTACTTGATCTGTGCTGTGGGATGTAGCATAAATTATCTGCCTTCAGCAAAACGAACAGCTGAAATGCACTGCCACCTGACAGCGCTTGTTAGGCTGTGAGTTGCTGTGAGATTGTTTGCCTTTCACTAGCCTCAAAAAAAAGACTTGAAATGGTTCAAAACATAAGAATTTGGCCATCCAGTAAAAATGAGCCCAGTACTTTAACACCATACTTAGGGGTTCATTTAATAAACAAAAGGATAAGATGAAACAATATTTTTAGCAAAGTCATTCTAATAGAGCCTAAGAAGAAGTATATCTTTAAAACGCAAAAATCATTGTTTATTTAGCTAAAAATTATTCTTCAAATGTCACCTCTTGCAGTCTCCCCATATGCATCTGCTTGCTGAATTTGGAATACCCTGCCTCACCTCTCCACCTCCCCCTCTCTCTCTACACCGAGCCTCCGCCACAGGGTGTCTTCATACAGCCCTGGCTGGAATCAGTCTGAGCACACTGAGCACTCATGCATTGCACTTCTGACCACTTCTGCAGCTTCTCCCAGGTCACTTTGTTTTAGTTATTGGTGTCTCTATCTCTTAAACTCAGCTTTGAGTTTATTCATTTTTTATTTCCCACAGTGCCCACCTAGTTCAAATCTGTTAATGATCAGCTGAGTGAGCCTAGGTAAGACATTTGCACATTATATATCTCGATTTTCTCATCTAGTAAATGGGCATAAGAGTATTGGTCTTGCCTAAGTGGAGTTTGACTTGCCATCAAATTAGATAATAAATGTGAAAGTATTTTTTTAAAGTACTATACATTCTTTGGAAAGCAATTTGATACTATTCATCAAGAACCTTAAATTTTTTCATTTTTTTCTTATTCACTAATTAAACTTCTAGTTATCAATCCTAAGGAAAAACTGTAAACATGGAATAATTTTTAAACTATTATAAATGTTATTTATAATAAAAAATATGTAATAGTTTAAACATCTAACAAAGAATAGCTAAGTAAATTACAGCACACTGACTCACTAAAACATTATATACCATTTTTAAATCACAGAAATTATTTTAAAAGATGATATAACAAGTGTCATGAGAAATATTTAAGATGCGGTATTAAAAGAAAAAATGAGTACCAAAATTGCACATCTAATTTGACAAGTATGCAAAAAAGAAACACCTACTCACAAAAAAAATGGATAAGAAGAAAGTACACCAAAATACTAATAATGGTTATTTGGGAGCAAAAGGATAATGAGTATTTTTCTTCTTAATATTACTCTGTATTTTAAAAATATTGTATAATAAGTACATGTTACTTTGAAAAGAAAAAGAAAAAGAAACTTTAAACAGTAGTAAAAAGCTATATAAATGTAGGCTATAAATATTGTATCCTTAGATTACATTACTTCATTCTTGTATACAGACTCTGGGACTGGTCATTTTCTTAAATAAAAATAAACTAATTAAGTTAGGCTATGTTGTATTTTAAGCAGCTTGTTAGACAACCAAGAAAAAAACTTTAATTAGATTTATTCTGCCTGGACTCAAAAATAACCTCAACAGTTTTAACCAGCAAATACAAAAAGTCACTCCTCTCCTCTTCATTACTCAGGTAACGAAACCACTGTAAGGACCCATTTTCTAACTCTACAGGTGAGTCATAAATGCTAATCTTATCTTTGAAGTATTTTAGAATCTGAAGCTAACTTTTACTTTCACTTCTGAACTTTATCCTTCTTAAATAAAGTGTTCCGCTTGAAAGACTAATCTTTGTTCATGTGTTCAGAAAGCTTCAGTACTTTTCTAGGTCATCATCAAACGCCAAGGTTAACAAGTTTTTCAAATATAATTCAAGCTACTAAAAGTTTCCATACTGGAGGAAATTTTTTTCAAAAAGGAGAAGAAGAAGAAAAAAAGGAAGTGTCTATTTTCCTTTCGTCAGAAATCTCATTCCGTAGAGTCACATTTTGAATGTAAGTGGTTTTATGTCACCATAAATATAAAATTCTAAATATTTGCTTCTCACTTTCAGGTACTTTTCAAGCACATCTCTTACTGAAGGTTGTAATTCCACTTCTCTTTCTAGTAACCTGACACAGAGAATAGTTTTTACTAAGGAAGAAAGAAATCAACCCTTGAATTTATTCCAAACCCAAACTTTCCTTTTAAAGCACATGAATAGGAAACTGCTTTATTTCACTATGCTATTGCTCTTCCCAAGTGAATTTTATTAATATGCTCTCATTGAATTTGTCCACTCACACCTAACTGACCCAAATGCCTTATCAACTGCCCAAATCGGGTCAAGGATAAGAACTGCTAATGATGCTATTTTAAGAGGAAACAAATGTTCTGAAGCTAGACCAGCTCCTATTCTGTCAAAATGCACCATTTCTTTGGCATATACATGTTACGGTTCACCAGTAGGAGAAACAGTAACAAGCTGACAAGGTAGCTCATTCCAGAAAATGGTTTGGCTATTTTGTCTATGGATATGCACTGATACCTTTTAAAACAAAAATATGGTTAATACATAAAATCATATATTTGATTCATGACAAGGAGATTTAAAAATTACTTGCTAGCTATAATCACCTAGATCTTTCATGGACCAGAAGTGTGTCTCTTTTACCTCTATCCACTATCTAGAACATTACCTGCCTGTATGAGGGTGCTCAATAAATGTTTGTTAAACCATGGACACAATGACATAATTGACTTACTGCAAAGCAATTGCCAAGTTGTACCATACTGCAGTAGACACTGCAGCTAATGAGCTTAGTTTACTAGCGTAAGGAGGTGAGGTCAAGGATTCGATTACCAAAAAGGCCTTTTGGCCTTGTTCTAGTCACAATTTCATATTTTGTTCCAACAAGCTCCTCTCCCATTGAGATATGGAGAATCAGACAAGCACAGAGAAATAGTTTAAGATAATTCATCATCACTCAAATAGATAATTTAGAAATTATTCATTTAGAAGTTAAATGATAATAAATGAGCTGCACATCACTTTGATATAGAAAGGTCCAACACTTTAGTACATGAGACTTGGTTATAAGAGTAAAATAGTAACATTAACTACTGATGCTTGAAATAATACAAACTAATATTTGACCCCTGCCTCATTTTCTTATAACTAAAATATTTTGTCACACAGTTCTACTTCTGAGGACAATAATCTTCTTGCAATTGTTATGAAAGATCATTTAATTCAAAACATTTGGCTAAAAAAAGGACTTCTACTTTTCGCATAAAGGAATTTCAATAATATGCTTTGCAAAATAAATAAATAGTATGAACATATGCAAGACTTATAGACTAAAAATATACCTTTTTCAAGGACCCGCAAATAACTTATTATGAATGGAGCATGTTTCAGAAGTTTGAATACAGGAGAGTTTTAATTTCTATTAAGATCTCTCTGGCTTTAATATCTCAGAAAAGCAAACTGGCTCCTGTCTGTACATTTTTTCACTGTGAAAGTGGAGCTAATGCTTACTGCTTCACAGGGGATGCTGTGCGAATTAATTGGTTAATGTTCTTAAAGCACTGCCTAAGTGCTAAACGTTATCTATCATTAGCATGCATTGTATATCTTTTATAAGTATCTGAGACCTTAAAATTCTATGGCTTGTAAGAGTGCCTCACTCTTGGAATACTAACAGAAGGTTGAGGAAAGTTCAAGAAGTTAAAAAAAAAAAGGCACATCAGCTAAGTTAGGGTAGAAGAAAGGGAAATTTGGAATTTGGCACATTTTATTAAATTCTTCTTGTTACATCAATTTACACGCTTCTTAGACTAAAAACCATTGAACTGTACATTTTAGATGGATAAACTGCATGCTATGTGAATTCTATCTCACTAAAGCTGTTATAAAAATAATAATAAATCCAAACTCATTATAATACCAAAAAAAGTTATATACTCCTTGAAAGTGTGGATCATCATGCTAGAAAAAAAATTTCTATCCACACACATTTGGAGTTCAAAATACACTAAACAGTTTTAAAAATCAATTTACAATAGGACTAAGATATTAAGTTATGCATTGAGATAGTTATAATTTACTTCTAATAATTTAATTATTAATTATGATAGCTATATATTTGATCTGATCAATTGAAGCAATCTATCTTGACATCAATGAGACCAGATCCAATAATGCTTATCTTTGCTTTTGCTACTGTTAATGTCTTAGAATATTTGGGACGACTGAATTAATAATAATAGTAGTAGTAGTAGTAGTAGCAGCAGCAGCAGCAATATCTTACATTTATGTAGTGTACCAGGTGTAATTGTACCAGGTGGCAAGAGATGTAAAGCGTTTGAGACTTTACCATATTTGCAAACTAACAAGTTGCCTGCCACAATTTCTTGGCAGAAGATACAAGACTGTTGGATCAGAGACAAAAGATAGTTTATTATCCACAGAATCACAGTAGCTAGAGCATCATTTTCTTGTGCCGGTTCTCCATGTCCCAATTCCCACAAGGTAACACAGCCAGGACCACGAGACACCTGCACACACAATGGGTTGTGTTAAAGGAGAGGAACCCTGAGCTTAAAAACTTCAATCTTTTCCTTCTCCTCTAGAGAGAGGCACTCTCTCTTCCAAAGCTATTTGCTATACCAACATTCTTGAAAAAAATAGTCCTGAACAAAAGGTGGCTATGCTCACAAGACATGAAGGAATGTTAGAGAACCAAGGAGAATTATGTCCTAACACTAGGATGACCATATGTCTTAGTTTGCTTGGGACAGCCCTGAGTAATACCTATTGTCGCAGCTTAATCATTAATAGCATCTCGTTCACTCTCACAAGTGTCCCAGTTTAGACCAGAAATTATACGGTCACCATACTTAAAATTCTTAAGAAATTCCTGTTTGGTCAGAGCACTGATGATCTCAACACTTAAGGTGTAGATCAACCAAACAAGAATGGAGGCGAACAACAAATGCAAAAATTAACTCAAAATGGATTAAAGACTTGTATGTAAGACATGAAACCATAAAGCTTCTAGAAGAAAACATAGATGGTAAGCTCCTTGGCATTGGTTTTGGTAATGATTTTTTTTTGGATTTGACAACAAAAAAAAAAGGCAATAAAAGCAAAAATAAACAAATGGGAATACATCAAACTTAAGAGTTTCTGCACAGCAGAGGAAATCATCAACAAAATGAAAAGTAACCTATCTACCAAATAGGAGAAAATATTTGCAAACCATATATCTGATAAGAGATTAATATCCAAAATGTACAATTCAATAGCAAAAAAAAAAAAAAAAATTTTTTTAATAGACGGAGTATCTAAATAGACTTTTTTTCCAAAAAGAACATACAGATACATGAAAAGGTGCTCAGCATCAGTAAGCATCGGTAAAATACAAATTAAAACCACAATGAGATATCAACCTCACAACAGTCAGAATGGCTATCATCAATAAACCAACAAACAACAGGTACTAGAGAGGATGTGGAGAAAAGGGAACCCTCATGTACTGTTGGTGGGATTGCAAATTGGTGCGGCCACTATGGAAAACAGTACAGAGGTTCTTCAAAAAATTTAAAATAGAATTACCATATGCTTGAGCAATTCCACTTCTGGGTGTTTTCCCGAAGGAAACAAAAACACTAACTCAAAAAGATATATGCATTTTCATGTTTGTTGCAGTATTTTTTATAATAGCCAAGACATGAAAGCAACCTAAGTGTTCATCCATGGGTGAATTGATAAAGGGGATTATGCTAAGTGAAATAAGTCAGACAAAGAAAGATAAATATGTATGATCTCACTTATATGTATGATCTCACTTATATGTGGAATCTTAGAAAACCAAAACAAACAGAAAACCCAAATGCATAGATACAGAGAACAGACTGTGGTTGCCAGAGGTAGGGGTGGGGGGGAAATAAGTGAAGCTGGTCAAAATGTACAAACTTCTAGTTATAAAATAAGTCCTGGGGGGGTGGGGAATGTCCTGGGAATGTCATGTACCAGCATGGTGACTATAATTAATAATACTATATTTTATATTTGAAAGTTGCTAAGAGAACAAATCTTAGAAATTCTCATCACAAGAAAAAAATGCGTAACTGTGTGGGATGGATATTAACTAGACTTATTGCAATGATTGATATATATAAACACTGAATCATTATGTCATACACTTGAAACTAATATAATGCTATTTATCAATTTTATCTCAATTTTTAAAAAATGGAGGCCAAAATAGAGGCTATATGTCAAATCATGAGCATCATTTTAATAATCACTAAATAAATGGGACTTCAAATACTTATCCAAAAGGAAAGAGATTATTTCAGTAAAAATTAAAAGTTGGTTTGATCATTAGGAGAAGTCACTAAAAATGACAACTAAAGCCTTCACATAGCTGGCATGTGTGTATACAATTATAAAACAACAATTATACTATTTTGCCCAAATACTTGTGTATCTTTACTAAAAATTTTCAGGTAATTTTTACCCCAAGCATCCCTGAAACTAAGAAATAATTTTCTGACTTTCTATTTTGAGTTGTAAAAAATGCTGAAAACATCTAATGCATTCATTTAATCCATTCCTGCCAGGTCCCCCACTCTCTCTCAGACAATTCAATGTTTGACTTCAATCGCATTCTGCTATCTCCTCATCCCCTTCCCCAACTCTCCCACCCTTGGGGTCAACTCTCACCCCACCTCTACAATCAATCCTGACCTTAGACAATAATGACTTAATGAGTTTTAACTCAATACTGTGGAACCAAGCTAAATTTATCCTTCTAACTGACCCAACTAGCCCAGTTTTGTCAAGTGAACTTTGTTCTTATTCCATAGGTCAGATCTCCTTTTATGGTAAGTGAATCCTTGATGGTCTCATTCCCTGAATTTGACTTGGTACTTCAGTCCCTGGGGGTTGTGGCCCTATCAGGCTCTTGTCAGGCCCCTCTCAGGGAATAGAATCCTGCAACAGATCCTAAGTCTTGAAATAAGGATTTTGTAATACCAGCCAGACCTTGCCAATATCCACACACCACCAGCTCCTGGATTCTCTGTACCTGTGCTTTGCATGCCTGTTGAGGAATACCATTATTCCCACATGGGACTTTCAAGATACATACATATAATTTTATTAGCATGTCGTCCCTCTCATATATAATGGAGAGTCCAAGAGCCTGGACTCCCTCTCTAGACGTACCCAGAGTCTCACGATAATGATCATTTCAAAAACCTCAGTTCAATTACAATCATTCTTTCCCACTCTGCCACTTCTGCTCAGGTGGCCTGTTTGTGCCTGACTCTATTTTGAAACATCACTGAGAATTTCTGTATTGCTGTTCTCCTTTCAAAACTTAGCCTAAAGAATTAATTACATTCTGTCAGGTTCTCAGTATGAAGTCAAGAAAATTTAACAAAATAGTCTGTTGCAAAATAGTCTCAGTATGTGACAGATTATTAGAATGCCTAGACTTGTTTATGATTTTATGAATTTTTAATTCGTATGGGTCCTTAGGGAGTTACTTAAACCTCAATGTAAAATAAAATTATAAAAATCTAAAGTAAAAATTGTATGTATATTATGACTGCAATTAGGGAAAAAATTACAGATACGAGTAAAGTCTGAATGACAATCCACAAATGGCAATGTACTTTATACACAGGTGAATAGTTAAGTCAAGGTAATGTAATTATGGAGTTCTTTTCTTTTGAAAAAAAAATCCACTTTTGCATTTTGATAAGGAAATTATAATACTTACTTATCTAAGACAACATTCTGCAAGTAGGCTGAGATAACTCAATGAAAAACACTGTAGTTATCAATGCTTCCTTTTTAATGAGCTCTTCTTTAATAAAAGCTTGGTTAGCTGTGTATTGATTTAGAATATACCCCTTTTCATATGAACATGTGTATACTCCAGAGGCCTCAAAGGTTAACAAGTATTATATATCATTATATACTAACAGTTTGATCTAATGGATAAGGACTGAATCAGCAATCTTAGTATCTTTCTCTTAGCTCTATGAATCCGGCAAACCACTTAACATCTATCACCTCAGTTTCTCTTTCAAAACGAGTAATAATAATTGTTGAATTAGGAAAATATCTATAAAGTATATTAAGAGCCTTTATAAAAAATGAAAAATAAATGTAAACTATTATAAAGACCTAGTTCAGCTAGCCTACTTTTCTAATATAATACATGAAATTTTAACTTGATAGAAATATGTTCTTGATTATAACTAAGATTATTGGCTATAGGATGCAAATTAGACTATTGGTACATTAAAACACTTTGCTAAATATCAAAACGTTTTGACATAAATTTTCAATGAGAAACATTATATCATGTAATGGCATATATTTCTTTTCATGCCTCAAAGTTAGGATTTACAGTTGTAAAGAAAAGAATTGTTGATTGGTAAAGATGACTAAATTTGTAAATGGTAATCTCTAATTTAAAAATGTAAAATTCCTTTAAAATGTATAGTAGTAATTCCACAGATTCACCAACTGTAATGATACCCTTAAAAAAATCCTGCTTTTTCACAAGTCATTGAAGAAATATTTCAGTAAAAATTAATTACCATTCTACTGTCTAAAAAGTGTACTTTCAAGCTGTTAAATGAGTGAACAGAGATCTATTATGACTTTAACGAGAACGTTACTCTCCATGGGGACTACTGCTATTAACAGTAGGAAATGTGTCATTTAAAGACATTAAAATTGAATGGAAATGTTTTCACCATTTAAATAAAAGTCTTTGTTCTTTACTTTCCCATAAAACTTGCTTTCACTAGTCTTTACTGTAGGAATTTATGCAAAATTATTCTGGTTGTGCCATTTCAGATGGCTTTTATATTTTTAAATCTCCACATTCCAATTTCTTTTCTACAGAGACAGTTGTAAATAAGTATTAAATTAGTGTAATTTAAAAATGTTTGCAATTTGATACATAAAGATTCTATTCAAGCTACAAACATATTAATAGCACTATTAGCTACTTATTTCAAGTTTAGACAAATTATTTACATTCAAGGATTAGATCTTAAATTGATTAGCTTTCTTCCCATATGTGCTAGATTCTATGTAGGGAATTTGATAAACATAAAACATAATTTGTCAATATAGAAAAAAAGAAGTGGGGAAAAAGAGAACATCTCTATTTTAAAATATTTAAAAATGATGAAATACCACATCCAAAAATCAAATTGGAAAATATTTAAATTTATTTTCATTCCCTATACTGTCCAGAATGCAACAAAATGGATATTTATGCTCACTTTATTTTGGAAAATAAATTGGTCCTTTCTAGAAAGCAATTTAATTATATGAATCAAGAGCCTTGTAAATAATCTCTCTCTTTGGCCCTGCATTACTACTTCTGGGAGTCTATCCTTAGGAAATAATGCAAATGTTGACTATTTATGCTCAAAGATGTGCCAGAATTATTTATGATTATGAAATTCTATAAACAATTTAAAAGTCCAACAAAGGAAATGCTTAAAACAAGTAGTGATAAAAGAATGGACTATTTTACAGCTATTAAAAATGTGTGTACAAATTTTTTTAATAATTATATACTTTTCAGGTATACATTATAATTTGACATCTACATATTCTATTGTGTGTTCACCACCCAGAGTCCAGTTTCCTTCAGTTACCATATATTTGATCCCCTTTACCCACTTTGCCTTCTCCCATCCCCGCTATATTTGACCCACTTTACCCTACCTCTTCCCTCCTCCCCACCCCCTTACCCTCTGGTAACCACTAGTCCATTATCCATGTCCCTGAGTCTCTGTTTGTCCTGTTCATTTATTGCTTTTAGGTTTATATCCCACATATAAGTGATATTATGTGACTTTCAACTTTTTCAGTCTAGCTTATTTCGCTTAGCATGATTATCTAGAGGTCCATTCATGTTATCACAAATGGCAGTATTTCATCTCCTCTTCTGGCTGAGTAATATTCCATTGTATATATGTACCACAGCTTCTTTAGACAATCATTTGTCATAGGACACTTCAGTGCTTCCATGTCCTTGACACTGTGAATAGTGCTGCTATGAACATCGGCTCAAAAATATCTTTTCAGATATGGGTTTTCAAGTCTTTGGGGTAAATACCCAGTAGAGGGATTGCTGGATCATATGGTAGATCAATTCTCAGTTTTTTGAGGAACCTCTGTACTGTTTTCCATAGTGGCTGTACCAATTTGCAGTCCCACCAGCAGTGTATGAGTGTTCTTTTTTCTCCGCATCCTCTCCAACACTTTGTTATTACTTGTCCTGTTGATTATAGCTACTCTAACATGTGTGAGATGGCATCTCATTGTGGTTTTGACTTGCATTTCCCTAATAGCTAGTGATGTTGAGCATTTTTTCATATATTTGTTAGTCATTTTTATGTCCTCTAGGGAGAAGTGTCCGTTCAGGTCTCTACCCACTTTTTAATTGGATCGTTTGTTTTTTTGTTGTTATTGAGTCATATGAGTTCTTTGTATATTTTGGATATTAGGCCCTTATCAGAGGTGTTGCTTGCAAATATATTTTCTCATTCAGATAGTTGTCTCTTTACCTCGTTGACAATTTCTTTTGCTGAGCAGAAGCTTTTTAGTTTGATGTAGTCTCATTCATTTATTTTTCCTTTTACTTCCCTTGCCTTTGAGGTCAAATTCATAAAAACCTCTTTAAGACTAAGGTCCTTGAGTTTAGTTCCTATGTTTTCTTCTATGCATTTTATTGATTCCGGTCCTATTTTCAGGTCCTTAATCCATTTTGAGTTAATTTTGGTGTATGGTGATAGACAACAGTCTGGTTTCATTCTTTTGCAGGTGGACTTCCAATTTTCCCAGCACCAAAATGTGTGTACAAATATTTTTAAATTAAAAGCCCAAATGCCGATGATAAAATGTTAAGTGAAAAAGACAGGATATGAAATTGTATGTGTTCTATGATCTATATTGGAATGGAGAGAGGAAAGTGGATTTTAAAAAGATAAAAATGAAATGTGCCAAAATAACAATAGTGGTAACTTTCAGGTTGAGGACACTGTAGGCGCATTTGGGGGGGGCTCTTAATCATTTTCAGTACTTTCTAAACATTTTCTAATGAAAATAGTATTTTTATAATCATAAAAAATTAATGAATTACAAGCAAATAAATTTTAATTAAAAAAAGTGAGACATGGAAGAAAGTTCTTCAAACATGGTCAAATTTTTTTAAAAAGCAAATTACCTAACAGGAGATGTAGATTAATCCTTTTTTTTTTTTTAATTTATAGTCAAATTCATAGAAACAGAAAGTAGAATGATAGTTATTAGGGGTGGAAGTTACGAGGGGAGGAAGAAATGCAGACTTGTTTAATGGGTGTGGAGTTTTAGTTTTGCAAGATTAAATTTCTGGAGTTGCAAAATAATGTGACTATACCTAATATTAATAAACTGTACACTTAAATTAGTTAAATTGGTAAATTTTGTTATGTGTTTTTTACCAAATTTTTTTTAAAGGTACAATTTTATGAATTTTGGTACATGCGTAAGTACATATTAGGATAAGTATCAAATTGTTAGCAAGAGTTTTCCTTTGGAAGTAGAGAAAGTGAATATCAGGAGACTTTTTTTACTTAAATACTTCTGTATAGATTTGATATCTGCAGTGAACCCATGCTACCTTTACATCTTTAAAAAAAACATTGGGGATGGGACCTAGATCCATTTGTGGCTTCTTGATCCTAATTGCTACAACTTTCAATGAAACAGTAATGAGCTAAGTCACTTGTATCCAATTTAGTAGTCAATAGAAGCATGTGGCCTACAGATCAAAGCAGAATTGAGAAATATCTGAACACATGTATCATTTTTCTAAGAAGTTACCTAAACTTTCTCACCAACTCTCAATGTCAAAAGTGTTGGGTAAAGAAAAGATTTTTGTACTTAGGTGATAGAATAGAATAGGTGAAAGATTATCAAACTGCTTGCAAAATTATTGATTAGCTCATATTCAAACATAAGAATAAAAATAAATTGGAAAATGTTAAGTACTTATTAAAAAATATCTACATGAGCTAACTAATCAATAGCAGAAACACAACTATTTGTAATCGAAATTGTATTTCCACTGACTATGACTGTTTATTTACAATAGCACAAGGACAGATGTGGAGAAGAATCCATGTGTCAGGCTTGGTGATCATATCTACCTGCTCAAAGTGCTGAGAATCAGTGTCTGAACTCTCTGGATTTACTAACAAAGAACATCCGTTCATTTATTCACTGACTCATTCATTAATCTTTACTGAGCAGCTATCATGTCAGGTTTCATATCTAAAACAACCAGAGTATTGGTTTTAAAATATTTCCTGGGCACCACCTATGTATTTAGCACTGTGGTAAGCATGGTGGTTATTATAGAGGAATGTGGAAAGGCAACTATCACCTCTGTAATATCAGCAATTAAAAAAGAACTTTAGAATTAGAAGGAATTTTAAAGCAGTCATTTTTTCCATTTTTTGGAGTTAACAATTTTTAATGAACTAATAATTCCAATAGACTGTATTTATTTTCCTGAATAGCCTGAGTTGAAAAAGTAGAACATTTGCAATATATATAATTTTCCCTACTTTATTTTAAAATTTTACAAGTCCATGAAAACAAAAGTTTAGAATCACTGTCCTAGAGGTCATTTAGAAAAAAAGGGTATATTTTATTATATAGGCAATTTAATGGTCTCTAATAGAATGGTAAGATTGGAGCAGTGTATGATAACAGATTAGAGATTCATCATTTGTTGACAACTTAATAGAGTTTAGCAAAGTAAATTAATAAAAATATTAAAAAATAAAAATATATAAAAAGAGAAACTATTAGAGTAATTTAATACAGAAAATATAAAACACAAATAGAATGAACAGAATATGTTTTAGTGGTCCAAACTATTCCCCCCCCCCGCACCTCAACACACACACACACACCTTAGCAACAATAATGTTAGTATGTGTGTAAACTGAGATATCAGAATCAACTCAATACATTACGAATGTCCTGTTCAACTCTACTATTCACAAATCCTAAGGAAAAGGTTAACTCTTTAAGTGTTGCCTCTAATTTTTCTAAGTCATTAAGATGTATTATTATATATTTAATATTTTTGTAAATGGTATTAATAACCCGCTTTTAATTCTGGGTCATGACACTGACCCAAATGTGATATATCACTCCCTGTCTTGGCTTTCTCAGAGTATACAATAAGAGAAAAAGTAAACACTGATAAACACTGTTATTTATTTTGTGTGAATGTACCAAGAACAGTCCTACAAATCATGGGATGAATCACTAGATTGCAGAAGAAAGCATCTGTCAACGTTCCATTTTAAAAAGCTAGCATTTCTTTTGTTCCTCCCTTGCTGTAGGGCAGATGTCTCACACTATTTAGAATATCAAATAGAGCTAATCATCAGGCCTCAATAATTTGACTGTCAAATTGATAACTTCGTTTTTATTTCTCTTCTAAAATATGTATGTTATCTCTGATTTTCTTCTTGTATCATTTTTCTCTTGAAAAGCTGCTATTTTAACTTTTTTTTATTTACACAAGAGTTGTCAGGCTACCTGCTTTGGGCTTTATGATTATCCCCTGAACATATTTCTTCATGAACATGAACTTCTGGACATTGATTCTGGCCTTGATCTTCAAGAAAACTTTCCACGGTGCTATACTTGTGGTTTCTTGAGGGAATCTGCTTGGAAACTTCCGACATCTGCCCACTGGAACCAAGCCTTTGTCCTTAGCAGTAGTTCACACTTTCATAGCATTAGAATCACCTGTGCCACTTCTTAAAAATATGGCGGCCCAGTCTCACCTCAGTTCACTTAAAATCAGAAATTTTGAGGATAGCACCCAGGCACATATAGTTCCTTTCTCTACTTTGCAGCCATAACTGAGAGTCACTGCTAGAAGGCAGAAATCAACTATTTCCAAATTTATCACATTGATTTGCCATTATTTCTTTAATGTCTGTCTCCTCTACTAGACTGTGAACTCCTCAAAGACTGTATTTGGCATAGCAAGTTTTCATTAATCTCATTTAAAATAAAAATCTCAACTCCCTACCACAGTGTGATCCTTTCCCTGCCTGTCCACCTCACATTTCTCCCTTGGCCCTAAATTTCTTGCAAACATGCCAAATTTAATCCTACCTGCCGGCCTTTGCATTTACTGTCCCCTCAACCGAAAATACTCTTCTCCTGGTCCTTTCTCTGGCTCTCATCATAGAAGTTTCTACTCTGTCCTCAGAAAATCCTTCCCTAGTGGTGAACATACAATGCAATACACAGATGATGTATTATCAAACTGTACACTTGAAACCTACATAGTATTATTAACCAATGTCACTCCAATAAATTTAATTTAAAAAAAGAAAGTCCTTTCCTGACCAGTCTACATAAAATAACCACTTCCCTGAAGTCTTTTTAACCTCCTACTGTCTTATTTTCTTCATGGAACTTATTTCTTTCGAAAATTAACTTTCTTAGTATGTACTTATTTATTTTCTGTTTCCACTCACCTATTCCACCCATCTCCATACTAGATTGAAAATTCTAAGAGTCAGAACTTTGACTTCTTTGCCATTACATCCCCCAGGCTTACTTACTGTGCCTGATATAAAGTAAATATTCAACACATGTAACTGAACACTGAATAAGCATTTGAATGAATGAATAAAAGCATCACCCTGGGAGACTGTTCAAAAGTTCAGGACCTCTTGGCCTATGTTTTAGTAATAACTTTTTGAAGTGACTTTCTTAACATTTTATTTTCCTTTGAATAAGGGCAATAAATGTACCATCCCATTTGTTAAAATCATTGTTTATTTTAAATCACTGCGCTGGCTTTTTTCCTATAACTGACTCCCTCTTTTGCCCAGATCAACTTGTGTTTCCTAAGGTCAACAATTTCTAAAGGTACCAAGAAACAGAATATGAAAATCACATGCCATCCTGCTATACAGTATAAAAATTTGGAGGTTGATAAATTATGAATAGTATTCATTGTGCTACATTATAATTAATGAAGTCATTGGCATCTTTCTGGAATGACTTTATCTCATTGTCTTAAAAAATCCTAACTGCTTTAAATTTATATATTAAATACTATAAATTTATACATTTAAATTTGAATTAAATTAATATATTTTCATTTCCTTACAACAGATGATGTTTAAAAGTTTAAATTTTTTTATCTTAAGATCAACAGTCCTTACAGAAGGATCAATTTCTAATTCTATAATGAAATTTAGTGTGGAAAGACTTAAACTACAGACATTCACTTCACAGAGAAAAGAATTCATCTATTTCATAAAATAAGCTCCAGTTAAATGGCTCATGTAAGAAACAAGATATGAGAAATAGCAAATAAGATAGAGTAAATGTATTATGTGATATCTGTTAGTTTACTATTCTGTATCATCACATTCAACTTTTTTTCAGTTGTTTATATTTAGATGCTCTTTGATCACACAATCAACCCTTATCAAATTATCATCATGGAGGGCCTTGCAAATCATGTAATGGAATTCAAATTTTATCTTAAGAGTGATGCAGTGCCATGGTAAAAATTTTTTAAATTTTATCAAATGTTATCAAAAATATTAGATTAGTGTTATAGAAATTTCACTCTGCAGGAATGGAAGAGGACAGAGCTAAAGGCAGGGAGTCCTAAATGAGAACTATTGACCTGGAATTAGTGGCAGTGAACACGAGGAAAAACAGAGAGACAGACTTAAGGAGGTGAAACAGATAAACTTAATCATTATTGTTTATTATATCTTGTCCCCTTTTTTTATATTTTGTGCATTTTATATATGAGAAACTTGTTCAAAGTTTATGAATTAAAGTTATTTCACATAAAGACTGATGGAAGCAATATCTTGTTCCCTATGCATCCCAAAATCTTGGAGGAGTTACAGAAGCAAAACTACAACAGATCCACAGAATACTGATAAGATATAGCAGCATCAGAATATTTGACATGCAATTTCTTTTGTCCCTTTCACAATTAGTAACACATAACTTGTACATAACACATGAGTAACATATAAGATATAGGTTGACAAACAGCAATACCACTTCTTTGTCCTTATACTCAAAATACCATGGCTCTTCCGTAAAAGATAAAACAGTTTGTAATGGTCTGCAGGGCCTGTACTTTCTTACCCATGGGCAAGAAATCCAAAATAAACTCCCCAGCTCATTTCAACTGCTGACTCTCCATGCAGCTGTCTCAGATGCCAGAATCTGGAAATAACAAGTCATTTCCTCTTCAGAATTCCCACATTTCTTTTTATGACATTTCATGTTATACTTTGTGTTAAGGTCTTATCTCCAGTTGACTATAAGCTCCTTGTAACCAGGGTCTTTGTCATTTCTTCTTTAATTTACCCATGGTGCTTAGCACAGTGCCTAGTACATAGCAGAAACTCCACAAACATTTGTCAAATGAATAAATCTCTAGCTATTTCCAGCTGCTCTCTCCATCCCTGCCTTGTT
Organism: Eidolon dupreanum; assembly: GCA_028627145.1. NCBI lineage: Eukaryota > Metazoa > Chordata > Mammalia > Chiroptera > Pteropodidae > Eidolon > Eidolon dupreanum. Next base: position 8,847,848 of record CM053514.1, on the reverse strand, counting down.
CACTTAGATCAATAGCAATGGAAATGCTTCCAGAGACCAAAGTCTCATGGGACCTTCTGAATTAGAGGGAACAAGATTCACAGGCAACTTTGTAGAAACTATACCAGATACTTTACTTAAAGAGATACTGATAAACCCCATGTCTACACTTTGATTTATAACCTCTCTGAAAATAGTCCAAATCGAATTTTTTAGCATAAAAATTCTAACCACAAGTTTATTTTGTAACTTGATTATCCCTGAATATCAAACTGTACATGAGAAAATGGCTCAAGCTAACCTTCTTAGGTACCTGTATTGAACCCATGATAGTATTAATAACATTAAACTTTGAGTTTCACACTCATTTTATAGGTAGTTTTCTAAGGAAATCAATTTCTAGAAAACATCATGTTGAAATCTCAAAGGAGAAAACCTTAACTCCCTAATAAAAAGACAACTGTTAAAGATGATCAGATTCACAAACCTAGTAGCTATGGTACCTTTCAAATGTCTAAACTGCTTCAACAGGAAGCCAGTCAAAGTCCTGTCCATGTAGACATAGAACATACCTATCTTTTTAATTCCTTTCTTATTGTTTGGAATGCTGCAGTCTTTCAGTATTGTGAATACTCTGTAAGCTTGGTACTGACTGGGTCACAGGTGTATTTGGCTTCTGTGGTCTTAAAAAAAAGGACTTCAAGTTCCTGATGCCCCAGGATATTTAGATTTATAGCTAAATAAATCTAAATCATTCCTAGTTGTATTAAATATCAGTAACAAAACAGTTATTTAAAAAAGAACATTTGATACTGAGGTGGTAGGGGTAAAATGGCATGATATCTGGGATGTGCTTTCCAATATTTCAACAAAAGAGGAAAAGGAGATGATAGATAAAGAAAATGAGGAAATCTGGATAGTAACAATTTGGATAGTGAGTAGTAGATGGCGGCTCATTGTACCTTCTTCTCTACATTTGCATGTGTTTGAATTTTTTTCTTTTTGAGTGTTATATTGTTATAAAACTAATTTTAAATTAAAAATAGAAATCCAGACAAACAGTGCCCAGAGTCCTGAATATCCTTGAAAATTCTAGGGTCTATTTCAGCATGGGCCATCTCAGTTTGACTCTGGACTCATGTCTTCAAAGCTGGCTCTCAGCTTTGATTTCATTTGTTTCATTGGCAAAAAAAAAAAAAAAGTGCTTTCAGAGAGTCAATTTGACCTATGGCCCAGAACACTTAAACACAGCTAGAAGTTTTCAGAGTGGTTTCTAACTTCATATCTCTTCTCTAAATTTCTGGAGACGCGGTTTCTTCTTGGTAGAGGTAGCTTGCTTTCTGCTTGTAGTAGACATGCTGCTTTTGCTGTCTAGCATCTATTCTGCTTCCTGTAATAACAATTTCTAAATTTCCATTTGGGGATCCACTCTAGGCCCATTCTCAATCTATGAAGAAGCTGATTCTATCTCTACATTTGGAGGTGAAGTTGAAGACCAAGACTAAGCTGAAAAGAGCATTCCATTCCCCCAGCCACTGATTAGCTCCTAGATGGACATATGACCTAAATCGGGCCAATGAGGGTAAAGAGGTTCAGGCCTTGCACTTCTGTTTGTGCTATGGGAAAAATGGATAATCTTTCCCATTGGATTTGATATTGGGTTGACGTGTTCTTATGGTTGCTCAAAACCATCATGTATAGCCATAAACTGAATAAAGTAGAAGATAGTCATATATCCACTGGAGGTGAAAGAAAGGAAGACAGGTTCTAATGATATCATGTGAGCCCCGACCAGCTGCCCTTGAAAATTGTCCCTGGCCTTTCAACTGTGTGAGTACAATAAATTACCTGAAGAGCTCTGACTGATAAGCAGTCTAATAACCCCCTTTCATAATTAAGCCACACTGTGTAGTCAGATGGCCTGAAAGCATAACACTTTGTAATGTATGCACACCAAAAGAAGAAGCATAAACTTAAAGCATAATTCTGACTTATCAAAATATGTGAATATGTGAATATATGGCTTCAAGGCCATTAAATTCTGTGATTAATTCAACCAATATCACATGCCTACTCTGCAACTGTGCTAGGCACAAATTCCAGCATGATCAGGGTAGCTCAGCAGTAGGAAATAAATGCAGTTCCTAAATGTTTTCATTTGCTCAACTGACGTACCTAGCTGTTTGAGTCTTTTATAACAAAAGATTTTAAGAATATCTCAGTAACATAACTGTTATTGGCCCCACTCCCTCTCAAATGATTGGGAATCCAAGTGACACACCCACGCTGAGGTTAAAAGAACATGGGTGGGAATCTACATAAGGTTTTCCCAGGCTCCTTGGCCTAAAACATGGAAGAGTCCCAAAGATAGCTTCCAGAAAGAATGCTGAGATCAAACAACACAATCCCAAGGCAATAATTTGAGGGAATGGGCACAGAATGGGGCAAAAACAAGTGGGAGCCAATGGAGAAATCAGGAACAACTGGCTGGACCAGAAGATGGAGAATCTCAGATACCCAGGTTTTTACATCTTCAATCAACAACTGAGAAGGAGTTGTGAAGGCGCTAAACTATTTCAGACAAACAATAGAAAAATACTGTAGAGTCATCCTTACTTTTACTACTTTAATGAAAAAAAAAAATCACTTGTCTAAATAAAAATCAAAGGGCACCCGTAAGAGAAACAGACCCTATGGATTTCCTATCCTATGACACGTTTTTGCTTCTTTAGGCTATGGGATGGAAATGGTGAATGAGAAATCAACATTCATTCCAACTCCCCTCTAGTGTGCCTTCTAGTACTGCAGACACCAGAAAGCTAAAAAACATATTTTCCTATATCCCCCTGCAGCAAGAGTTCTGGAATCAAGACCCATCAAGTAGATGCAATCACATGAGATCTGGAAGGTGGAAGGGAGGCGACAGCAATCACCCTGCCATTCCCTTTTGCTGCTGGAAAGTAGAGTTTGAGAGGGGAGAGAGTGGCACTGCAGAGTTCCAGTGCCCAGTCACTAGCTTTGTGAAGCCACTGTGGTGAGCTCTCAAATCCCACAGATCCAAGGCAGCCTCTGATTCCTGACCGTACCCCCCTTCCCCCCACCTTCCTGGTCAAGCAGCAGCTAAAATTTCAGGCCAGTTCAGCGGTATTTTTCTGGGAGTCACTCCTGCAGGCCCAACATTGAGCTCATAACTCCAATTTTGTAAGGACAAAATTCCTTATATTAAAATCTCTTCTTAAAAGAGCTAGAATGGTTTCTGTTTCCTGAAACTGAACCAGGAAACATTCTGCTTCCTAAAACATTACAGATGTGTGATGATAAACAAGTTAAGCCAAAGATGAACTTCATTTATAGGGAAGTATCATTTGGGCGCAAAAGGAAGAACTTAAAAAGAAAAAGCATTGGGGTATATGCAAATGAGCAAAGCAGCACAACCTATATATTAATTTCTGCAACCACTGACAGTAAAATTGTGTCTTATATCTCCGTCTTCAAGTAGAAAGGTTTCCGTAGGGCAAACTTCCATAATGCCAAGCCATCCGTTTAGCAGCATTAGCCAAGTTAATGAGGTCACTGGTACTCACTTGTTGTCATCCCCTCTGTACACACTTAGGCCCAATGTGAAACATTAATAAATTGAACAGGTCACAAATATGGTGGGCTGGTCAAGATGGAGCTGTTTGTAAAAGGTTATGAATCAGATTAAAATCCTCATTTGTCACAAAGCCAGGGAGGCAATACTCTTCCCTTAGCCACAGTTCCCTCCACATTTTTCAAAGAAGAACTATTATACAAACCCAGATTACAACATTATTAGAAAGCATTACTAGTGTATGCAGCTTGCTACCTGTTTCTCTCGTTAAAAGCACAGCAAGGAATAATAACCATGAAACGCCATCCTGGGAGAATAATGGGCTTGAGAGTAAAAGCGGCAGTTGAATTTGGCATCCTGTGATGGCCCTGGAGGGAAGGCAATTCAGCTAAAATTTGGTATTTGCAAAGGTTTTATTCTAAACTTCTACCGTTTTTCAGCAAAGCAAGTAGGAAGCAAAGGGCTTTTTTCCCCCTCAATGGAGTCAGGGTGGGAGCTCCATGTCTATCCCATGTTTACTGCTACCTCCGTGTCACAGACCCCCCAGGAACTGGAAGTCCAATCCCTATGTTGTGGCCTGTGGAACTTCCAAAGTGACTGGCAAATTACCACTTCAGGATCTACTTGCAAGCTACAGTGGTCTTTGAAAAACTGAAAATCACAGAGACTTCAGAGAAAGAGAAGATCATTATGATTATTGTTTGTGAATAATCTTTTAAATTTATTTTACACTTGGAAGATACTGTACAGATAACACCTTATTTGTATTTTCACTGATTGATATGTAAACATTTTAGTCATTATGCTATTAGCATGTGCTAATAGTACAAATAATTTTATCTCTATATTTTTTAAGGTGAATATATCTACTTTTCATTCATGAAAGTTCTAGGAAAAAAAGTGTTACAAAAAGCCAGCAACCCAAAACTCTTTACTTTAGTAACCAAAAGCTAATGAGGTAACCTGAATTCATATTGCTTAGCTCCCCCAAATGTCTATTCCCTTATTAACAACTCTGCTTTATTAAGATAACCGTTTCACATAATGTTTCTGCAACGAGAGCATGACAATCAAACCTAAATCCATATTCTGCAACTCTGTACGTATGCTTCCCCTAAAGTATCATTCCTAACCAAGTTATAAAGATTTAAGCAATAAATTTAAAATGTAAGCAAGACTTAGGAATAAAGAGCTACCAAAAACAAAACAACAGGTACATTTTATCATAAAAGGCCATGTGTGATTTTCAGCATTTTAGAATACATTGTTCCACTGCCATAACTTCTTGATGTGTATATATGCAAAATTTATATAGACACTACCAATATTTGAAGACATGATCAAATTAAAATATTTTAAATAATATAAAAACTTGTTAATTGTTCTTTTATGAATCTTAACTTCACAAAGCAGGGAGCAGCTAAAATAAACATTAAATGCTCACAACTCTATTTCTAAATATAAAATAAAAGAGCATGGAGTTGGCATCACTGTTTGTCACCTATGTGTACATCAGACCTTGCAAATGATTCTGCAGTTGCTGCACAGTGGGGGCCTCCAGGCCTGTTAGATATCTGATTCCTGTGCTCTGCAACATATCTAACTCCCGCACCCAGCAGAGCGCAGGGTCATTCTTAGGTCATGGTGGCTAAAGATGGCTGTCAATTCACTGCTTGGGCTACGTTTCAAGTCTCCTTTATCTCTTTTATATTGATGATTCCTAGTGATAGCATAGGAAATTAACCACACTATCCATATGCATCTTAATGGTGTGTTTCGTAGCACCGAAGTGCTGTATTAAAAGCTCAGTGTGTTTTATTTGAAAGAATCTGTTACCTTTTGAAAGCTAAGAACTGGAACAAATATACTTTCATCTGAATAAACAGTTATGGTTCTATGCTGTCTTGCAAATTCAAAAAAAGGGGGAGTTGTAATAAAACGAGTTGAAACTAGCTGATCCTGCCTTTCCTCAGTGCAAAAGTAATTATTATTCAGTCAAAAATATGCAGTGAAAAAGAGTAATTGCATAAGAAGGCATTATAATCCTGAGAGTATCCACCTGGTGTTTTTATTTTGATGAATACCCTTTTGGATCCCTATGGCTGCACAACTTAATGTTTGTCACAACTCTAGGCTAAGGAGAAAGACGAGCCTTAATTGTAAATTTGCACATGCTTTATTGCAATGCAATGGCATGAACACATTTAACAGGACTGTCATTCCATTTAATTACTCTGATTTTGACATGGACCTACCACAGATAAAATTGATGGCATGAGTTATGAGCACCATAAAAAAAAATCACTGCTTGCTCTTCAAGGGGTGAGTATTCGTTCATATTCTCTACAGCTATCTGCATTAGGTGAAAAAAAATATTAAAGCTTGGTAATAGGATAGCCATCCTCAGATTGCTTCCTTCCAAACTGAGTTATGCCTGTGACATGACAATAACGCACAGTCATTTTTTTTTTTCAGTTTACCTGGGTAAGATCTGTGACATCTAAAGAGAAATAAACAAAGAAGAGGGTGATCAGACAAAAACAGAGAAAAGCCTTCCACCAAATTAATCCTGTGTTTGATTTCTATGGTATTTGTTATTTCTCAGCTTTTTCTCAGCAATATTTGATGGTACTCACTTCACTTTTGCCTGAGACAAGTGAAAAAAAGACCCAGGAGCTGGACACTAAACTCAAAATTTGTTCAGACAGACAGGAGGAATGACAGGGCTATGGTAATAGTTATTGTCAGAAATTTAAAACTGGCAGTAAGAGGAATTCAGCAGCTCTATTCAAGTGAAAGAGTACTGGCATGGCGTCAACCTGACATCTTGGTGCATTGCCAAATAGAAAGGTGCCAGAGATTGGCTAGAAGAGCATAAAGTGCTGGCTTTCTCTTCTACAAGTTGAGGAGAAAGCTTTAGCAGCACAACATCAATGTTTTATGTAGCCAAATTAAACTGCTACTTGAGTTCATTTTCCACATTCTTGTTTATGACTCACTAAAAAAAAGAAGCTTGTGTCTCCTTAAAATGTTTCTGTAAAACTTCTTCCCTTGCCATCGGAAAAAATCTAAATTTCTAAATACATCTATAAATCGATTACCCAAATAGACAATGAATCAAAGCATCTCCTTTTTTGGTCTTTTAAACTTGAAACTATCACTGAAAATAAGCTCATATTTATTTGGCTATTGATCAAGTAGAAATCCTCAATAAGAATATTCTGCCACATGGTTTCATCCCAAGATTTGTCTTTCAATTAAAAAATGGTTTTATGCTATACCAATAGGGTAAGATATTCAGAGAATTAAATCAATAGACTATAAATTATATGTAAAAAAAACATCAGGTCACTGCCCTGACACTGCAGATTTATTATTAAAGTAGGCAACTCCATGGCAATTTACTACATTCATTTTTATAAAGTAAGAGAGAGAGAGAGAGAGATCAATGATAACTTTGGCTTGCTGTTGCTTTTAATGGTTCATTTATAATAGCTACTTATCTCTTTTTATTTCAGCTTGCTATAATAATGTCGAGCCAAGAAAAAAAAGATAATCACCATTATGGGAATATATATTTAATTCAAGTCTGACTGACTATTCCTTAATCTGATTCATGTATTTGTTGAGTGGCCAGAAATACTCTAAAATGCATAGTGATTCTTAGGTACACATAAAAACTCCATTATACAGTCTACATTAGGTGTAAAGTACAAAAAATCTGGCAGTTTGGCTGTACTTTCCTAGGCATGTTATTAGATGAATGACCACATTGCAAGGCCCACTCATAGCCCACCAACTCAAATCTTCCTGGTGCTATCAACATCGAGAATAACTGAATCTCTAAATGGACCCTTGGCCTCACCATGTTTCCTGGTTCTCTTTGACAGCAGAAAGTATGCTTTTGCTCCGGACATGTACATGTACCCACACTCCATTTGTGAATTCTCTGTAGCCACCTTGCTATTCTTGAATATTTATTACCCTGATTTCAGTGGAGGTTTGATACAGGCTTCCAAAGCCATCTCAAATGAAAAACAATAAACTCACCTATTTCTTCTGATAAGGCTGAAGGAGGAAGGTCCTCATCAACTAATCCCCTAAGTATTTTCTTCTGGGGAAACTAGGAACAAATATATACTAAAGGAAAGAGGGGGTAATGAATCATGAAGGAAAGGCTCCCTACTATGACCACTATTTCTTAGTGATACAGGAATGAGAAATTTTTAAAACTCAGGCCTTTTTGGCAACAAAAGTTGGCTTCACTACTGTTTGCCTCTGCTGGTTGTCTTGTTACTGTTCACTCTGGGTTCTCCATACCTCTGAACTACATACAGTATTGGTGTTGCACATGTAACTTCACTCTATTTAAAAGTAGAGGTTACTAACATCCAGAATATATAAAGAACTCCTAAGACCCAACAACAATAATACAAATAGCCCAATTAAAAAATGGACAAAGAACTTGAATAGACATTTCTCCAAAGAAGATATACAAAAGCCAAAAAGCACACGAAAAGATGCTCAATATCACTAATCTTCAGGAAAATGCAAATCAAAATGATAAGATACCACCTCATACCATTTAAAATGGTTAAAGAAATAAACAACTGTTGGCAAGGATACGGGGAAATCTGAACCCTTCTGCATTGTTGGTGGGAATGTAAAATGGTACAGCCATTGTGGAAAACAGTAAGGCAGTTCCTCAAAAAAATTAAAAACAGAATTACCATATGATCCAGCAATTCCATTTTGAATATATACCCAAAAGAAGTGAAAGCAGGGTCTCAAAGAGATATGTGTACACCCATATTCTTAGAGGACTTATTCATAATAGCTAAACCATAGAAGCAACCCAGTGTCTGATAAAGCAGGTAGACAAATAAATATAAGCCGAAGAGAGAAGGACAGTGAGGGGTTAACAAGGCCTCAAGACCAGTTTAACAGTAAAATGTACACAATAAGATATCTGACAGCTTCAGGCGACTCCCTCGGTTTCCCATGATCAGAAGCTAAACAAAACAATAAAATACCTAACCTGTTTTCCCAAGCAAAGAGTGGGGAGGTTCAGAGGGAGGCACAGAGGATTCATGTCATTTGAGGAAAGAGGGACAGAAGGAGAACAAAGAAACCCTACTATCCATATAAACCCCCGATCCCAACTTCTCAGAGCATTCAATTCTCTATTGAGCTGCCCGCTTGGACTTTTTCCCAAGTGTACTTTGCTTGCTTAATAAAATCACTTCTGCTTGCTACTCTTTGCCTGCTGTCTTTCTTCTCCAAGCATCAGATCTCCACGCAAATCTTTCACAGGGGATCCAAGGACAGAGCCCCGGACTCTTATACTACACGGACATCTGATTGCCAGGGACATGTCCACTGACAAAAGAATGGATAATCAAAACGTGGCATAGACATACAACGAATATTATTCAGCCTTAATGAGGAAGAAAATTCTGCAATGTGTTATAACAGGGATGAACCTTGAGGATATTATGCTAAGTGAAATAAGTCACTCACAAAAAGACAAATACTGTAAGATACCACTTACATGAGGTACATATAGCAGTTAAATTCATGGAGACAGAAAGTAGAATGGTGATTGCCACAGCTAGAGAGAAGAGGGGAATGAGGAATTACTGTTTAATGGGTACAAAATTTCAGTTTTACAAAATGAAGATTCTAGAGATGGATGGTGGTGATGACAATACAACATTATGAATGTACTTAATATCACTGAACTGTACACTTAAAAATGGTTAAGATGGTTAATTTTGTTATGTGTATTTCACCACAATAAAAAAAAAACTAGAGGGAAAAGAATTGGTAACTCTACAATTCTCCACAAGGCTAAAATATGACTGGCAATATCGACTGTTGGTAAAGATGCGGAGTAACTGGAACCCTCATACATTGATGGTGAGAGTACAGATTGGTACAACCACTTTAGAGATGTTTTATGGCATCTATTAAAGCTAACTACATGCCTAGCCTGTGATCCAGCAATTCTACTCTTAGAATTCTACTCTTAGGAATATATCCAAGAGACGTGAATGCATATTCTTAAACGAATATTTTCAAAAGACATCAATAAGAATGTTCATAACAGCTTTACTCAAAATAGCCAAATATCAGAAGCAACCCAAATACCATCACAGTAGGATGGATAAATGAAATGTGGTCTAGTCATACAATGGAATACTATACAACCATCTTTTAAAAGAATAAATTATTAGCTATAACGTGAACAAATCTTACAGATATTATATTAAGAGGAGGAAAAGCCATACAGTCGCTATTGCGTGATTCTATTTACATTAAATATAAAACAGATAAGACTGACACAATGGTAGAAGTCAGAATGTGAAAGGAGGGTATTAACTGGAAAAGAACACAAGATAACCTTTTGAGGCACTGGAAAAGTACTAGATCTTGATCTAAGTGGCAATTATATAGGTATGTGATAAATCTTAAAAGCATTATAGAAAAAAGTCAGACAGAAAAGTCCACATATAGCATAATTTCATTTATATGACATTTTGGAAAAGACAAAACTATAGGGATAAAGAAAAGATCAGGGGTTGCCAAGGGCTTGGGGTGAAAGGAGAAGATGGACTGTAAAGGGGCACAGGAAACTTTTGGGGATGATGGAAATGGTCTGTATCTTGGCTGTGGTGGTGTTATAAAACAGTATACGATTATCAGATAAAACTCATCAAAGTATATGTTTTAAAAGGCTGAATCTTATTAGAACTAAATTATAATTCAATACCTACTTCTAACATATTCAACAATCTGTACACTTAAGATCAGTGCACTTTATGCACTTATATTCAATAAAAAATTATAAAAAGTTTTTTTTTTTTTAAGTAGAGGTTAAATGAGTTATAAGACACGTTCTAGTCCAAACTCTATTACTGGTTTGCTATGTCAAATATTCTAGTTGTTACAAATGAGAAGAAACATAGAAAGTGTTAGGTTGGAATGAGCCCTGAAGTTAATATAGTTTCATCTGAACCGAGAGAGAAGTGATCTATCATATATTACATGGCCAGAAACCAAAACCTAGGATATCTGATTCTCAAACCAGTGCTCTAATTCAATTCCAACTCAAGGGAGGTTTAAAAAAAAAAAAGTCAGTCAAACTGATCATTTGGCATTGAATCAACAGCCAAGTCTCAATCGGTTGTGTAACACGGAGCCTCTGTTGCACATATTTGCTCTCCACTTCCAAACTAACCAAAAGTTTTCAGTGCCATGAGCTATTTAAGCAGCTCTACCTGAATAATCTGAGGTATCAGAGTTCCTCAGATTACAGATTATGGCAGCCCTCATTTAAGTGGTTTCAACTCAAAGTCAAATCTTACCATAACTTCTACCCTTCCCTGTCTAAGGCTATCTCCAATATCACTTAATCAGTGATGTTTAGTATCCAAACCATTCTACTAATGGAAAAGATATTTTAGGGTACAATCTAGAATATATTACCTTAATTAACTCCTCTGAAAAATGTAGTTCCTCCGCAACAAAATAAACTTTTTAAAGTGCACACATACACAAACAAACCGTCTAAAGCAGTGCTAACGTGCAATAAAGTTTCCAACATCGTTCTCACAAAATTGCAAACATGAGCAGCTGTGCCATACTTCTCTATAAAGCTGCAACAGTAAGGAAGTACTATAGTAGAGCCCCTAGATCCCCTTTCTATGTATGCTCTGTTTCTATCTACATGACCTCTGACCTCCCATCCTCTCCACCCCCACTAAGGCCCAAGCACCAACTTTTCTCTGACCTCCACCCCCTGTCAAAACAGAAAAGACTCTAGAATCAGTTATTTACACTTTTTGATTGACTGATTGATTACACTTTAGTTTCAATGAGCTTTAGTCAGTATAATAATTCAAGCAACATTTACATTTAAACCATTTTACATCTCATTGTATAATGAAAGGTCAATTTTCCATTAAAGAATTTTGAACTTCAATTTAACTTCAGTAAGCAAATTAAGAAAATATTTTGGAATCAAGGAAAAACTTGAAATCACACTTTGTGCTCCTAGCCTTGGGGAGTCATGAACCACCTTAGAATAACTAAGAGGCTACAGAAAGAACTCAAAGAATTGTTACCTCATTCACTCACTCCGTCACTCATTCAACAAACATTTATCAAGTGCCTACCTGTGCAAGCCATTGAACAAGGCAGAAAAAATCAATGATTAATAAGATATGGTCTCTATCCTAAAGTAGTTTACAAAGAAAAGTCACAAACAGGTTAACAGAATTTAAAGTCTTTAAAGTCCCAAAGTGAGAAGTGCTCTGACAAATAGAAAATGCTACAGGAAGGCAGGGAAGCAGGGATTCACTTCCCTTCTCCTTGGGGCCGGTTTCACCAAGGGCAGACTCATGAGCTCAGCTTGCGGGAATTTGACAGTATGAAAGGCAGAGGAAGGGTCAAAATGGGTTCTCTAATCTTTTGGCCAAATATGAGGAGAGATGGGAGAGGAATGACTACCTTTTTTATACAGAGGGAATTTAAGGCAGCAGAGCCTAACACCAAGCCCTGTGCTTCCTGCAGCCACAAACATAAGACAACTCAAGCTGTGGCAGCCACTGGGCCCCTTCCTCTAATCTACAGTCATGTGGTAAGGTCAGTGGATAATAAGCCTTGCCAAGATGCCCTTAGCCACTTATAGGGGAAGACAGGTGTGAACATTATCATACAACTCCATACTCAGCCTACACTTGTTAAAATGTTATTTTTGTATCAGGAAGCATCAGTGGAATATTAATTTTATCCATATCCTTTAAATAGTTATTACTTGGTTTTGCTCTATTTTTTGGCCTTAGAATTTCAAAGACTTTTTAGTGTCGAATTTAGGATAACAAAGAGAAAAGGTTGGTAGTCAAGTAATGTCCTTGCTTCAAAATAGCTCCCTTCTTCTGTTCAGGGAAGGATTAGAGGGAATTATTACCTCACTATAGCAGTCGAAGGCTTATTTCTGGAAGCTTGTTGATGGCAGAGACTTTGTCCCCAAATTCTAACAAAGCCAGGTGTGTACACTCAATACCCAAAGCTGCCCTCACAAGCATTACTCAATTTCTTGGCCTAAGCAACTTTCTTATATCTTTAACCCTACTCTTGCCCCAAAATTTGCAGATGAATAAGTTGTGTCATAAAGCAAATTTGATGCTATCTAGTGCCTAATATTTTTGTATCACACCCACACTTACTGGGGTTCTAAAACACAGCCCTCAAGCCCCTATATTATTCCAGTCTCTGAGAATGTAAGAATGGATATTCATTCTTTCAACAATCATTCAATAAACAATGAGACAGACAGTTATTTCCCAATACCTATTCTCTACTTCTTCCATTTTAGATGGCTCACGACCACCCGCGAGAGAGAGCATTTCCTAGTATCCTTTGCAGCTTGGTGTGGCAATATAAGTTTGCCACAATAAAATATGAGTGGAAGTGATGTGTGCCACTTACAAGTCACTTACTTTATAGGAAATTGCTTGGCTTCCACTTTCACTCTATTCCCCTTCCTAAAAACTGGAATGGGAGTGTAGAGGTGACACAGCTTTAACCATGCAAATGAGACCTAACGAATGTTGGAGTGGCAAAATGGAAGAAACACAGACTGTGAATGACCTCATGGTGCTAAGGTACCCCACCGTCTGGACTCTTACATTCCTCTGAAGTTTTACATGCAAGAGAATTATACTTCAGCCATATTTAAACCACTAAATTTTAAATTTCTTTGTTCCAGCAGCTTAGCCAGATCCTAGTTAATATAAACACTCATTTAATGTCTATTGAGCATTTACTATGTGACAGGAACTGTATGCAGGGGAAACATAAAGTGGTGAAAGGACGGAAAAGCCCTCTGGACATAGATTGCTTATGGTCTAGAAAAAAAGACAAAAAAATGTAAAACTATATTGCAAACTGTGATAAGTATGTAAAGGAAACAAAGAGAGTACTAAATTAAGGCCCTTCTGAAGGAGCATCATTTAGCTAAGCTCACAGTCTTAGGAAAAAACAGGAAGGGGAGAGTCATTCCAAACTGTAAAGTCCCTGGGCCAAGAGTGAGTTAGGCTTTGGATGGGGGTCAAGAAGGCAGGTGAACAATGCGAGCAGTGTAGCCTTAGGAGGAAAGGCTCTTCAGACAGACAGACAGACAGGCAGACAGACAGACAGACAGACAGACAGACAGATAGCCAGCCAGCCAGCCAAGAGAGACACACACACGTATATAATTACATAGATATGTTAAATTAAGTATGAGTAAATTATCTTTGCTTTTACAGTTGCTCCTAACTCTATTTTCTTTTTTTAAATCAGAAGTTTTTTATAACTTCCTCTAGTCTCTCACGTACTCCAGCCTAGGATCTAGAAAAACTGATCACCTTGAAACTACAAGAACTCTGTCTAACTTAGTAGTATCTTTAGACTCCACCCACAGAATCTTCCCAAAATTAGATCCCATTTTCCCTAAGCACACAATTTCCCCAGGGTAATTTCCATCTATCCTTTTCATCCTGACTCACAAACACTTGAAAAGCCCCAAGTTGCTATAATTCTTACCCTCTTCTCTTTTCATTCCCTTGGCTTTCACAGTCAAACTAGGGACATGAAGTTTATGTTAACATTTCCCAGACACCTTGTCTTCTGCTGCAAAAGTCATCAAAAAACCCAAATGCTGAGCACTGTCTCAGTCAGAATTAAAGATTTACTCTCAAGTTACACATTTTGGGGAAAAAGGAATGTCACCCCTAATTACTCTATAGGAGGACTTTTATAATAAAATCCTAAAAGTTTAAATGTCTAACTAAATTCTAATAGAAATATTAATGAATAATGTGACATGACATAAATTACATAATAGGTTGTATGTTTCCTAATGATTTGTACACTCCTTGAAAAAGGGAGATATCTTCTACTCGTAAAATTTTACATCATCCCCGAATAAATGTTTTCATGAATGAAGGACAAAGTCATGAGATAGGATTCAAACATAAAACAGCAAGAAAGAAACCAGAGTATGGAGATGAGAGCAGAAGTTCCAAGTCGGGGGAAGGACAGAGTTAATACAGGTCAGGAAGAGGTGAAGCCAGAAGGAATTCCTAGAGCCAGAAGAGCAAATCTATATAGTTCCTTCTCAAGGGCACCTGCAGCAGATAGGTACCAAACCATTCACCAACCTCTCACAACCACAGATACTCAATCACCTTGAAACTGGACTGGATTCCTTCATGTCATTCTCTAACAAGAAAGGAAAAAATGATAGGCTGAGGGGAGTGGTGGGGTGAGAAAGAAGAATGGTAAGTAAAAGAAAAATCAAGTCAGTCAAGTCAGTTTGGGGAAAGAATATATATAACATTATTAACAATGAGTGATCAGGAACCAGACTGCTAGGTTTAAAAGTGAGCTTTGCCATTTTCTAGCTGGGAGACCTCTCCCTTCACTTTCTTCTTCTTTAAAATAGAGATTATAATAGCGCCTACACCTCACAGTGTTGTGGAGTTAAATGAGCCAATCTATGTAATTGTGCTTAGCACAGTGCCTAGCACAATGTAAGCTATAAACAAGCATCAGCTAGTTTTGTACATATAGGTTCAGCCTGAGAACTACTCATGATGATAAGCTAGGAAGGCTGTAAAATAAAATAGGAAATGTTCTCTTCTACAACTCAATTAGATAAATTTTTGTTTTCTTGGTGGGCAAAGAGCTATCTTTGGCTCCTTCTATATATTTGTTTATGCTTTAACAGTGTATGTTTAAATGAACCCAAAGCTGGGGAAAGAGAGAATATGGAATTTGAAGGAGCTGCCACCTGGCCCATCTTATATAGATACTTTCTAAACCACATAGTCCAAATTCCATTCCACAATTCCAGGCCACAGCCCTTAGGCCCTAAAAAAATGTCAAAGCACCATCATTTGGTATAACACATGGCACATGTATCAGGATTCTTAGTTGTAAGCAAAAGAAACTATTATTGATTTAATTGGAAAAGGAACATATGAATAGCTCAGAAATGTTCTAGGAAAACTGGAAATCAAGATCAAAAATGGAAATCTTGGCGGCCAGAGCTAAATGTCACCAAAGAGCCAGTCTGGTGAGGAGACAATTGCCCCTGCCCCAAACCCCGACTCTGCCACCTGCCCTGCCAAACCACTAGACCTGACTGCTACTGGATGCCACCTCTAACATAATTCATAGTTCACAAGAACTGTGCTGGAAACAGATGAGGCTACTGAGAGCAAAGATATGGCCTTTTCTGACTAACGGTGAGAAATTCCCTAAACAGAAAAGGTTGAGACGTTGGCCAATCCTGGGAGTGGGGAAGCGAGTGAGTGAGCGATTGGGAGAAAGAGAGAGGGAGGGAGAGAGACAGAGAGTAGAAAAATATCTGATGCAGTAAGTAATGGTACACCCACTGCTTTAACCAATCATTAAATTAAAAATATGCCACATAAACTCAGATAATGTTTATGATATAAGTGAAAAGTAGAATTCAAATTGTGGCACAAAATAATTTTTTAAGTAAAAGTAAGCAGAGAGATAAAGACTGGACTATAGAAAACAGCCATATTTGGGGGACTGTGATGGTAACTGGTTTCCTTTCTTTCTATAATAATTTTATTTTTCTGATATTTTAGAACCATTCTCTCTCTTCACTATGCCATGAGTATTGCAAGAAAGTTAGTGTTATTCTGAAAGCCTCAGTTCTGTTAGTAATAAAACCCCAGATAGAAAAATAAATTTTTTTCTATCCATGTGAAGTTATATATTTTTATATTTTTTCTTTTTAAAAAACTAAGATAATTCATAGTGTACATGTATAACATATTTGTAACAACCTAATACCAGACTCCTAAAATATAAACATTTTCAATCTGAAATGAAAGTTTAGTTCTAATTTAATTATTACACTCACATTCTTAAGATACGAGGCTTTAACATGTGAAGATTAAAGTTAACATGTGAGCATGGGCTACAAATGCCAATTTTACTAATCACTCACTGTGCGATGGTGAGGAACTTATAGAACTTCCTTAGGCTTCAGTTTCTCCATCTGTAAAAGGGGATAAAGCCGACATCATAAGGTTGCTATACTTATACACAGCCTTACTGATATAATTACACCAAGATAATGTATATAAAACTCTTAGCTCAGCATCTGGTACAAAGAAAGTCTTAAATCGGTGTTAACATAAAACAAATAAGTTATCATCTTTTTCACCCATCCTCCAACCCCCTCCCACCTGGTGACCATCAATCTGTTCTCCGTAGCTATGGGTTTGTTTCTGTTTTGTTTGTTTGTTTTGCTTTTTAGATTCCACATGTCAGTGAAATCATATGGTATTTGAAAGAGATTAAAAAGTACAAATTGCCGGTTACAAAAATAGACATGAACAGTGGATTTGTGGTTACCAGAAGGAAAGAGGGAGGGGGGAGGTAGATAGAGGTAAGGAAGGGTCAAATATTTGGTGGTGGAAAGAAATTTAACTTTAGGTGGTGAACACACAATACAATATAAATATGATACATTATTAATTGGACACTTAAAACCTATTGATTTTGTTAACCAATGTCATCCCAATAATTTTAATTAGAAAAAAGAAAAAAAATAGTCACAGGGATATAAAGTACAGCATACGAAATATAGTCAATAATATTGTAATAATGGTATGGTGTCAGATGAGTACTAGACTTACTGGGGTGATCACTTCATAAGGTATATAAATGTCTAATCACTATGTTGTATACCTGAAACTAATATGTCAACTACAATTGAAAAATAAATTTTAAAAAATAAATTGTCACAACTTACTGAAGTCTGGATCTCTCTCATAGAGAGAATTTTTTTTTATGTAAGATAATGAATTGCAAGTTAAATCCTTGTAGTCCACAGGGACATCAATGAAGCTGAATGCTCCCTCAGCTTCATGGTGCCTGAATCAAGCAGCAACCAGGGAGCTAACGTGCCATCTGAGTGGCTGGGGCAGGACAATTAAGAAACTTAGCTATCTTCTTGGTTTTGTCTGTCTCATCTGTCAAACCATATACAGAATTTATGAAATGGAAGAAATAAAATGGACTAGCACGTTTCTCTTTACCCGTGGGATAGGAGGGATCTGAGCAGTCACCCTTTCTGTAGGATTCATGGAGGTAAGCAGGAAGGAAGAAACCCTCTGGCCACATATCTCATTATTCAAATCTGCTTATTCTTAATAACTTTTAGATCTTCAGTATTTAATTATTATTGTAATTAATTACTGTAATTACTACACTTAATACCACAATTAATTATTAATGTCATTAATATATCTAGCCTGAGATTAACTTTGCCTGCCATTTTTAATATCTACTTGAGTTTACACTAAAGATATAAGTAAATATATATTTTTTTTTACCACTATAGCTGCTGGCACTTTTCTAGGCCTCAGTTTCTCCATCTGTAAAATAGAAAAACGAAATTAGATGACTTCTAATGTGTCTTCTCGTCTGTCACTCCATAACTAAATAACATTAGTAATATTATAATGTTTGTAACTATGCCAAGTCCTTGGTCGCTTATAAGTTCAAAAAGTAGGAGAAAGCTATGCATGTTCTTCTTCATCCAACTCTTAATCTGACTTTGTGTAAACTGAGTGCTGAGAATAACTGGCTTCTAAAGACTGGCTCTTTTTAGGCTTCATAATACGGTTCTTCAAATTATTGTTGAACCTGGTTCTTCTGGTTATTCTTAGTCAAGAAGTGCTAAGTAGTAAATTATGAGGACCAGCCCTTTTGTGTGACCAGGAATTATTATTTTTTTCTTCGAATGTAAATTGTGGCTGGATTTGCTGTACATAAAATAACCAAATGAAAACTAGGCAGGAGGGGAATATCATGCTGCAAATGTTTCCAACCATATGGATGTTGGCTTCCATAGAGACAAAACATCTGTATTTTATATTGAATATTTCCATTTTTGTACACATGTTGGACATGCCAGAGATATAACTTGTGAATGTAAACGGTATCTTTCTTCTCTCCACAAAGAATTTCCTTAATCAATTAGTGTCAGATATGGGAAAAGTCTTTGTTAATGTAGTCCTCTCATTGACTTTATTGTTAAATTGGACCTCTCTTTAGCTTTGTTTTCACTCAAATACTTGTCATTTGCCTATATTCCCAAGAGTGTATAGTCATAGTTTGCATAGAAGTCTGATACTAAACAGTCAGTTTCTCCAGCTAATTCCTTACTCACTACAGTACCTGTATCAACAATGACAGCTCCAGAACTCTTTGTAGAGAACTTATGTGGTTCGCCCTGTGGAGAAGCACTATGACAAAATGGGTAAGAGTTTGGGCTCTGGGTTCAGCAGACAAGTTACTTAACATCTTGTACCCCTCCATTTCCTTATCTGTAAAATCAAAATATTAAAAATATCTCCTTCATAAGGCTAAGGATTAAATAAGTTAACGTATGTAAAGTATTTAACATAGTATTTGCCATTACTTGGATCAGTAACCCTGAATAAATACGAGTCTCAAGATACTGAAAAACCACATAAATTTTAAGTGATAAAACTTAAAAGTCTTTAAGAACAGTTGCCTTATTTTATAATTTAAGAATCTGAAAGTATAGAAGGAGTAAGTATCCTACAGGGACAATCTCTTCATGTTACTGGCAGTCAAGGGTCCTGCCCTCAAGACGCTTAAGATCCTTTTGGGGGAGTCAAGACTAACACGGACAGTCTAGTTCATGAACCCAGTTAGGTATCGTATAACAAAGCTTCCTGTGTAAAAGGTGGAGTTCTAAGGGGCTCAGCTTAAAGAGTGGGAAGCAGTACATAAAACTTCCTGAGAGAAATGAGACTTGTAGCAAGGCAGGGTTTGACTCTACGACTCAGTGAGGACAGGACGTTCCAGAAGGTCGTCTCCCTGACTAGGGAAGCACTGGTCTGTCTAGGAATATCCAGTGTTTAGAAACTTCTACTCATCACACCTGCAACCCCCACCTCTACCCTTCAAAACATCTAAGTTGAACTGAAAAGGGAATGAAAGTTACTCAGTTAAATGTATTTTTGAAATATCCAGGAGGAGGGAAACAGCAGGAAGTAAAACTCTCTCCTTTCAAATCTTAAGATGAACTAGGAGTCCTAGGCTTCCGACTTGAGTTTTTTTCTCTCGGGGAAGAAATGTTCTGTCGTCCATGCTGGATTCGCGGGATGGAAGCTCTGAGGCCCTCACCCGGAGGAGCCACGTAGCCACCTAAGGCCACACCTCTCAGCTTCTGCTGCTTCTTCCCCGAGCACCTGGAAGCGGGGCGATGCTGGCGGGAAAAGGATGAGGAACCGCAAGGCCTAGTGTTCCCTTGAGACAAAACAGGGCCCTTCGGTGCCTCAGGGGACGCGCCCTGACTCGGGCTCCATCCACAGTCAACGCACCTCGGGGCTCCCGCGGGAACCGCGCAGGCTCCTGGCCGCGCCGGGGCGCGAGGCCCGCGCGCCGACCGGGAAGGGCCCGGATGCTGCTCCCTCGCTGCCCTGCGTGGGTCGCGGAGGCTCGCGAAGAGGGGCGGCGGCGCCTGCCGAGGAAGGGAAGTCGTCTTAATCTCGGCGTCGGGGCTCCCTTCCCACCCCCGCGGGGCCGCGAAGACCTGAACATCCTCCTGAGGCAGTGGCACCGGCCGGGCCGCCATGAGGCCGGCGCCGATCGCCGCGCCCGACGCCACGCTGGCGGCGCCCGGGTTCGCGCGGCCGCGCTGCACCCGCGAGCCGAGCGCCGGGGCCGAGCCGCCCGCGTCCCGGCGCTGCCCCTGCGCGGCCCGGAGGGAGGACCCGTGTGTGCCTCAGGACGCAGATTTTTCCCGGAACCGCACTGCTGATACGACCGCAGGCGGGGAGTCCCTACCGTTTTAAATCACTGTTTTCTGCATTCTCGTGATGGTACTGTGGCGATTTTTCTTTTAAAAGGAAGCAGGTCGTCATCATTTGTAAACTTTCCTGCGCGACTAAGAAAGTGTCCCAGTTTAAAAAGAGAAGCCCCATTCGATAATTGTTCCATTATTTTCTGTAGCAAGCAGTTGCGTATTTTTTTCCTAACCAAGTAACCACCCAAGCGTAAAATAAAAACGCAAAACCATCTAATTTCTGCAGATTAGCCTTGTGACACATTTTTAATACTAAAATTTAATGGGCTGTTTAAAAAATGGAGACTTTTTCTTGTATCTGGAAATGTTGTAAAAGAGACATTGGTCTTTTCGTTTATTTCTAATAAACGTAAGATTCAGTCTTCCCAGAATATTTTGTAGTTGGGGTTTGGGATTGGGGAAAAAAATGGCAAAAACGTTCATAGGCTAGCGTCTACGGAGCAGAGTTGCTTGACTGGTATTTGGTTTGTAGTTCTGCAACAGAAGGAGAGCTATATTTGATGACCAGTGTTATTAAAAATAAGGCTCTAAAACTCTAGGGATTTCAGTTCAACTTTTCAAACGCTGACGGCCATAAATGTCCCTTTGGGCTGCAGATTCTGCTGAGATTAGTTGAACCCCACCAAGGAAGAAAATGTGGAAATGTGGAAAGTTGTGTTCCAAGGAAACTAATCTTTTGGACTGGGTGGGTGGGTGGGTGTGTGTGTGTGTGTGTGTGTGTGTGTGTGTGTGTTAGGTACATGAGCAGGTCCTGGTGAAAATTAAGAAATTCAGGAGAACATGCTGTGACACAAACCAAACAGAAAGAGAAAAAAGATTCAGGGTTAAGATACCTCCTGGAATATTTCTTTCATCTCTAAGCCTTTTTTAGCTGATATCTCAACAATTTAATGGAAGTTGAACTTGGGCGCAAGCCAACTCTTCTTTCATTTATTCTTCCCTAATCTAAGGTTAAAAAGAACAACAAAAATATGTTTTGAACTTTACCCACTGTCTGTTTTCATATTTTAAGAACATATGTCTTCAACGGCAAATAGCCCAACATTTTATTGTTCAAACAAGATGGCAGAAACATCTGACCTGGAGCTTGTTTCAAAGATTCAGGAATCCTGATGGCCTCAAAATTAAGAACTTAACTCTAGGTGGCTAGTAAACCAGAAGTGGAAAAATGTAAATGATATCCAGCTTGAAACAAATCACATGGAATAAATGTGCAGGGGACAAAATCAAATAAGGAATTTAGAATTAAGAAGTACACTGTCCTCAGGTTCTAAGCCACCTGGGTTTTATTTAGGAAGGAAGAATACTGATACTATGGGCTCTAAGTCTAATAAGTCCACCTCTGGGTACCTTGTCTTAGTGATTCACAATCTGAGAGTTAGGTAATGAGTCCCTTTCAATTCTGGTCAACAAGGCATAAGAAGTCTTAAGACAAAACTTTTGTGTAATCTAAGAATTCAGGCAAAAAGGTAGGCTTATCTACAGCAGAGAATCACCAAAATAAGCCATCTAGTGAGTAGCTTATCTGATAGGAACATGTTAACTTGTGTTCTTGTGTGTATTGAAAAGTCATAGCATTTCTAAAGGTTAGAGATGTATTTTACAGTCTCACCCACTATAAAGAAAGATACTGTCTGTGCACTGATTTTAACATTTTAAAACAAAAGGTTTGCCTGTCATTCAAAATAGTAAATTAAAGACTCAGACTCCTAGAGCTTCTACTGCAAGAATGATTATTCTTCAGGAAGAAATACAAACAGCAGTGACCATTTTTTGTTGTTGTTTTTTTTTTCTTCACAGACGTGCTCAGCCATCAGAAAAGCTTAATAAATCCCTTTTTAGTATGCATTTATGCAGTGATTACATGAACTTTGACCTCTGAAGAGCTGTAGCAATTAGCTTCAGTGTCCAGCATCTTCTTCCACCATTTCCCACTGGCTTCCTTGGGTCTTTCTTTTTCATCCTTCCTGCACTAGGGGGGGGCATAAAATTTTAAAGTTGACTTTCCACCTGAGGTATCTACTTTTGCACAAATCAATTTCCTTCTTCTCCCCGCCTCCACAGACTCCTGTCTAAACAGCAATCTCAGATGGATATTGGGGCTCTGATTGTCGATATTACTCAAACACAAATGGATTTCAATTCAATCTTGTCCTGTACTTTCGCAAAGAAGATAAACTCTAATGGCCCAAAGAGCTTCATTTCATAGCTCATAGTATCTAAAATAAATCGGATGTCTCCTGTCAGGCTAATTTAACATTTTTTAAATATTCCATGTAATTTATTTTAAGTCAAATGAAACCTGGTGCATTGCCAGAAAGCTAGAGGAGGAGGCAGGAGCAGGGCAACTGGAACCTCCTCTCCCCAGCTCCCAAAAAAAGAGCCAGGAAAGGAGATGAAAGTGTTTTAACTTTCTAGTAAACACTGTTTAGCAAAAGAATAATAGGAAAGTTGCCCCTTTCCCAGAGAGGGATGGAAGTATAATTGTTGCCTTTAGCAGAGAGCTCAGATAAACCGCTGGGACTCATTCTAAAGTGACCCATCACTGCATTCATCTCTTCTTGAACTTTTGGTGAACCTGAGATTAAACAGGGGTGAGCAGCTAAGCAGTTTGTTGTTAGCAGCCTTTTCAACAACCCTTTCAGACTGAGTAAATATTGATCGGTTTGAATCTGATTGCCCCAGAGGAAAACACCACAGCATCTGAATAGCCTCCAAAAGTAAACTTTCAGAGGTGAAGCCCAGAACAGACTACAGAGCCACAGCAAGATTTCAACTCAGCTGAGTTTGAGGACACCCTGAATTTTGGGAGTACTTTGCATGAATGTGAGGGACGTGAGAAAAAAGCATTTGCAAATTAGAATTCTATGTTGCATTTATCCCAATTGAGACTCTTGTCCTTTTTAAATTTATCAATAAAATGTCAGTTTCTGTTTTCGCTCTTTGTCATTTTCGTTACCATTGCTGTCATTGTTCAAGAAGCTAACTGTGCTCCTCAGAGACCAGAAAAGAAAAAGAGAGACCTTGAAATAGGATGTGTTAAGCGCCTGGGATTTAATCGATTGCGACAACTAAAAAGATACAAATGTTTTTCTTGTTGAAAGGTATATTAATGTTTCCTAAATGCATTGCGCATTAACTGATTTATTCCACGACCTAGAGAAGGCTTGGGGTGTTTAGCCATAATTTATCGTTCTCCTTTCTGTCAGCTACATTAAAACCAGCACCTTAAAGACTGGAATCTCCGGGATTCCAGCGGGTCGGGCCTTGCTTTTAGATATTGAAATCTTGGCAGTGGCATGCAAATGATCCTTTAACACATTAAAGAATTTGGAAACCAGCCATCTGTTTTGCTGTGTGGCCTTACACTAATAAACAAAAGATACTGCATAAAGCCAGGCGGGGGAAAATGAAAGAAAGAGTTGGCCGACTTTGAAGTTCTCCTCCATCCACTTGAGTCTTTTAGAGGCAACCCCAGAACCCAGGAGCCAAGGGGAGGGCACCCGGTGCCCTTGATATGGCCGCAGCAACTGTGCCTGCCCCCTTTGACAGGGAAGTGCAGGAAATCTCATGGGTGCTCTAGGAGCCTGCGAACTTTAAGATTTTGTAGGCTGTCCTGCTCCCCACCTGTCCCCCAGCCCACTCTCTGTAAAACACCCTTTGGAGAGGAAGGAAGTCATATGTCTTTGTTTGTAATGCTGTAAAATCTCTGCACTACCCTTGGGGCTAAGTTAAAGCCTCTAAAAATGTGTGAAAGTAAAGGAAAAGTAGAAAGGAGTCTAGGAATGCTACTTGGAACTCAGATTTGCTGGCCTTTCTCTTTTTGAGAGCAAATTCAAGCCTTGGTCGGAAGCAATTGGAATATTGAAATGGACTTCAGGACAGCTCCCACAAGTTCACCTGGAAGAACCTGTTAAGCTCAGAGAAGAAAATATAAAACTTTTTTTCAGGGTTATGTGGGATGAAATTAGAACTGAGGACCAATTACAGCCATGAAGGCTATGAAATCAAAGCTAAATCTCATGGGCATGGGATGTGTAACCTAGAGGGGATGGGGGTGGGGTATAGAGGGTGGCAGGAAGGGATAGATATTGACAGGAGGAATGGGAGGGGGGAGGCAAGGCTTTACTGAAAACAGACCACATTCAATTTAAAGGGTGAAATATATTGGAACACTGACAATCCAAAAAGAAGGAAAAAGGGTGGCCTGGGGGCCTCATCCTCAAACAGCTTTATACTGGAGCTAATTAAATGTGAATCTCTTAGCTCTTGGTTCACTGATGTGAGGAAAGAGTGACTGAAGAGTTTGGGCCTTTGAAGGAGGTTCTGTTTATATATATGTCAACATTCAGTTGGAGGTGAAAAGGTTAGCACTTGACCCAGGAAGTACCCATGTTTGTTTCAAAAAAAAATAGATCTGCTTCATAAATTCCTTCACCATTTTTTCCATTATGAACTTTGATTATAATAAAGAAGCTCTTGTTATTTTAAAGAAAATCAACTTATTATAGACATTGGTTAGGTGCAATTACACTCATAGGGGGAAGCTTCAGCTACATAGCAGAGAGAGCACTCACTTTTTTTTTTTTTTTTTAAGAAAAGTTCCACCTCCTTGAAAATGCACACTGCCCTTCTTTCCTTCCCCACATTGAATGGGCCAACTTTGTAGGAACCAACACACTGTAGCCAAGCCAAATACACAGATGTGCCAGCATATCTGAAACTTGAATATATTTATTACAGACATCTTAAGACCCGTAAACTCTGCTCTGGATCACATCACTCCAGGATCTCAGAGCTGTTCATGATTGTACAGGAAATGGGAAATATCATAGGCTCACAAAGGATAACTGATAGAACTCAGTGTGGTACTTCAAGGACATCAAAACATTGTGCGACATGCAAAAGACTATTCACGAATCACACAAAATATACATTCATTGTGCCATCCATCACATTAACAATTGAGCTGAAAAGACATCAAATCCAGCTAAAATAACTGCAGGAGGAAGAAGCTGGTTTGAATGATACCTTTGGGTTCCGAATAATCCAGCACGAAGTTTAAATAGAGTGTAGCCAGAGAAACAAGAAAGGGGTGGGGATGAGGAGAGACTTATGCACAGGAAGAAAGGTTTCTGAACCTTGTATTCTGCAGGACTTATTAAATCACTAAAGGAACAAACCAAGGTTATCCTCTGAGGCATCTGATTGAGTTTAAATGAGAGCTTTTACTCTTTAACTTATAATTGCATATAAAATTGTACCAGCTTTGAGAGTTTGCCCACCCTGTTTTAGTCACTTAATCTAAACATTTCTAGAAAATCTATATAAAGATAAATCTCTCAGGACAAAGTATTTACAACCAGCAAACTCGCACACATGAAACTGAATTAAATTAAAAAATGAATTAATTGTGTAAACACGCTCATAGTGCATCTCTTCTTCATGAGCTCCTGGACTCTCCTCTCTATCCTACTTTGAGGGCAAAGTAAAGGAGAACAGTAAATATACAGATCGATAAACAATGAGAGACTTCCCTCTGACATGTTTCTGCTGGCAAAGGAGACTATTTTCCAAAGGGCATCTGAAAGGAAGAGTAGTTTCTGCAGAAATCTCCTAAAAGTTGGGAGGGGTGTTAGGGGCCATCAGAAAATTGATGCTGGCACCCAATCTTCATTAAGGAACTAATACCCTCCCCCACACACACACCACCACCACCACCACCACCACCACAAATCAAGCCTCTAGCTCAGAATTCTCTGGCAACACATTATTCTGCCCAGGAGCTCCCCAGATAGGATCAGAATGAAAGAGACTGCAAATGGAAAGGAAGATAAGCTAAGAATGTGCTTTGGGTAAGAAGTCCCAACCAAGGAGTAGCCTGGGCGGCTGGAGTCTGGGGATGGGCCGGCCTCAGTGGGAGGTAGTCAGAGTGTCTGAGGTAGAAGACCCTGGGGAAGGAATGCAGGGCGAGGAGCTGGACTTCTCTGAGGATTCCTCGGCCTTCTCCTCGCTACCTGGAGGGGTAGCGGGAGAAATGGGCAAGAGGCCCTCTTTCTCTCGTTTCTTCTGCTTCATTCGGCGGTTCTGGAACCAGATCTTCACTTGGGTCTCATTGAGCTGCAGGGACGCGGCAATCTCCACCCTGCGGGCGCGGGTCAGATACTTGTTGAAGTGGAACTCCTTCTCCAGCTCCGTGAGCTGCTTGGTGGTGAAGCTGGTGCGCACCGCGTTGGACTCACCCACGTAACCATACTCGCCAACTTTCCCTGGGGGCAGGGTGGGAAGCGATGAGGGGGAAAAAAGATACAATTTTACAATCATTACGGGATCCCCTACCGCTTCAGAGCAATATTCTGGTAAAAAGGAGATCAAAAATTTCTCTCAACACAAACCAGGCTGGGGAGGGTGAGTGATGAGGTGTAAAGTGTTAATCTGAAGTCAACCATTAGCATGGTCAGACTGGTGATTAATGGAGCCTAGAAATATTAACAGAACTCCCCCGCACATACACATACCTTCCCTCTTACTACTATCAGAACCTCTAAAACTCGGCCCCTTTTAAAACACAACAGTCCCAGATACACCAGGCCAATCTCCCCATGCCCGACAACACCGGTGGGAAGCAAGAACTTTTTTTAAAAATTATTAATTTTTCTTGGAAACTACGCATACAATCTCCTTCTAGAATTATCAAGGCGCATCCATGGAATGCAAGACTGACCTGTTTTGGGAGGGTTTCTTTTGACTTTCATCCAGTCAAAGGTCTGCGCTGGAGAAGACGTCTCTGATGCAGGGGAGCGACAGGCTTCTTGGTGGCTGGCGTGGAGAGGGGACAAGGAGTTATTATACGTGGCCAGGGCCAGGCTCTGGTGCTCTTGTCCATATGAGTGGTGAATGTACTGAGGCGAGCCCACCGCGCCCCCAGCATAACCCTGGTGGTGGTGGTGATGCTGGACCATGGGAGATGAGAGATTTCCAGAGTAAACAGCGGGAGCGCACGAGGGGTACCCACCACTTACTTCTGCTTCCTGATTTAATGCGTAAGGGCTGTAAGGCGCTCCGCAGTTCTGCGCGCCGTAGCTTGGACCACAACTCGAGTGGGAGTAGGACACCCCCAGGTTCCCAGGAGTCTGGTAGGTGGCCGGCTGTGGGTGGTGATGGTGGTGGTGGTGGGGGGGCGGGCTGATCTGCACCCCCCTGCCCATTAAGAAGCGGTCGTCGCCGCCACAGCTGTTGGCACTGACTGCACAAGACTGGAAAGTTGTAATTCCATGGTCGGAGGGGTAGGCTCGCGCTGAACAGGTCCCGGAGTCGCCACCGCTAAGGATGGGATATTCCAGGAAGGAGCTCATTCTTGCATTGTCCATCTGTCACTGAGTGACCTGGTCCTGCGAAGCCCTGGGTGACCGTGCCAACTTTCTCACTTCCTCCATGGGGCTGGAGAAGAAAAATGATATGAATGTACAGTGCGCAAGAGGGGGGGCGGGAGGGCGGAGGGCGCTACGGGAGGGGCACGTGACTATGCCAGCCAATGGCAGAGCTTCCTGCGAAAGTTTGCTGGCTCCCGCGGTGATGGATCACCGTTTCAGTGGCATTTAAATCCCCGGCGCTCCTCAGTCTAGGTGACGCGCAGTCGCCCCCCCAGGCAGCCCGGGCGACGGCGGCAGCTGCGGCGGCTGCAAAGACAGATTCACAGCGCTGGGGAGAAGAGGAGCAGAGGCTGCCTTCTGCGCGCGCCGACTCCGCTCGCCACCCCCCCAGAGGTGGGGGCTGGGAGGCATCCCTCGATCTCCGCCCCTCCCCATCGCGCCCAGAAAGATGAACTGGCAAGAGGTGAGAAAGGAAGAGTGCTCCGCGCTCTCTTGGGTCGGGAATCAGTGGGCCGGAGCTCGGAGCGCGCGGAGCAGGAAGGGTAGGAATCCCGCCAGCACCGCAGCCCGAGTTCCCGGCAGCTGTCACTGCACAGCCCCCGCTGTGGTGCCTTGGGGCAGTGAGGAGCGCAGAGCACGGTGGCGTAGAACGAGCCTGGGCCACTAGCTCTCCAGGCTCAGAATGGGGAGGGGAGTTCGAAGAGGGCTGGGTGTGAGGAAACCGTGTGGGCGTGGAGGAGACTAAGGCAAGGAAAGAAACTTCTCAACGGAAGGTCTCCGAAACCCACAACCTCCACCCCACCTCCCTCACTAACTATGAGTATGGCGAAGAGGAGCTTCTGTAATTCGACGCCTAGGGTGAGCTCTAAGAGCTGAGCTTGCCGGAAAAGGCCGGGGGCGGCCAGGCTCTCCGCCCTCCCTCTCTCCTGGCTCTCCGCCCTCCCTCTCTCCTGGCTCTCCGCCCCTTTCTCCTCCCCACTCAGCTTTGCTCTAGGAGCCCTAAGGGATCCGCAATAGCTCGGCCGCTGTATTTTGAGGGGTAGGAGGCGGGGGAGAGAGATGACGCTAGCGAACGTGGCCAGCGTGGGGGCCGGGCCGTGCGCTGCAGGCCATCTGCCGGCTCCCCAGGACCCAGAAGCCTGCGCGCTCTGGCTGGAGCCTCAAAGCACGAGACTACAGCTCCTACAAAGTACGCTGAATTCCCGCCCCCCCCCCAACGTTTCTTGTTTTCTGAAAAGGGGAGGTTAGGAGCTGGTAGAGTTTCCTTTATTCACCCGCCCCCAGTCATGCTGCATGTTTGAAGTGGGGGTGAGGGCTGGCAGGTGGGAGGGGCGGTGGACAGATGGCTGATGGTGGACAAGACATTTTCTTCTTCCCCAGCAACACCTCCTGTCCTTTGACTGTGTAGTTCTTGTGTGAAGCTTCAAATCTTTCCCTAGAGAGACACGTGCAAATCTGAGCGTCATCCCAGGCCAGGGGTCCTGTTTTCCATCACCCTCATCCTACCCTGATGCTGCCGGGGTCGTTAATTGCTGTTTACTATTAGATTTCGTGTCAACCCTTGGCTTGTAGAGAGAAAAGGCCAACAGAGGCCGAGAACTGATGCATTCTTAGGTAAAAGAAATCCAGAGATTATCCAGAAAGCTTTGCAGCCAGTGCTGCATAGATTTTAATCTGACCATGTTTACCCCATGGGAATCCTACAGATGAATTTTATCTGGGGATTGTATTGTATTTGAGGTTGCCACTCCCTTCAACTTTCCCTCTCCAGTTAGAAGGAAGTTTTGCTTAAAGCAGACACACTTCAAATATGTTAGTCAACCTTGCAGGTTGTTCTCTTTTCCACTTATAGAAGTTTCGCCCAAAACCTGTTCTCCCAAGAGGGAGAACTCTAGCAGACATTTGGCTATGGATTCCCTTAGTAGCAAAGAAACATTTTCCCTAAACATTTCCTTTTGAAAGGTATTTTTCTGTGACCTTTGACCCATCTCCAATCACAGTTAAGAGGGAGCACAGACAGAAAAGGTCATTCCTGCCCCAATTTCAGCACCAGGGGAACCTGATCCCGGAGAAGGGAAAAGGCAAGGCAGCCCTTCTGGAGGCGGCTTCTTTGGGAGCACCGAGGCCTCCCAGTGACTGGGAAAGGAGGTGCTCCTATGGGGAAGGTGGCAGGATATGAGGCGTTCCGTGCTGGCATTGCGGACGATCTGCTCTCCAAGCCGAAGCTCGTCGGTACATTCTCCCCACTGGCCTCATTTCATTGTTGAGGCCGCTTTGTTGGCTTCCACGGCCCTGGCTTTACGAAACCCCCTCGGCCACAGGGCTCAAGCCACAAAGCCGCCCCGGGCCGCAACCACACTCCGTCCTCTGCTATTTCTTCGCCTCTGCACTCCTCACCCTCCTCTCTTCCTGCCTCCGGGGCTCTTTTCAGCGCCACCAGGGGTGGGTGTTTTTCTTAGGATCACGAGCTTGCCCTGGCACACAGGCAGGCAGGCACCCCGGGCTCCCCGCAGGCCCAGCTCTCGCGGCCGAGCCAGCTCCACCCGGGCTGGCCGCCCTGAGCGCTGCTTTCCCAGTGCTGCTTACAAAGGCAACCTCCCTGGCCTCCAGCCCGCAGGCTTCCGTAGCTCAATTCCTCCCCACCCCACTCCACCCCACCCTACCCCACCCCCACGAAATCCTGGGGCTCATTCCGCGGGGACAGGAGACCCCCAGTCCGCTGGGGAAGTAGGCCAGCGCCCTAGGACTCGAGCTAAAGTACCTTTAAACGCCTGGAGAGAGTGGGTGGAAAGCGAGCTTGGTCACTATTTAAATGATCACAGCTTGCTGGGCTCCAAACGCCTCTTCCAGGCTTCTTCTATTAGAAAGGGAAGGAGCGAGGAGGAGACAAAACGCCGCCGAGGCGGCGAGCTGTTCATGGCATACGCGGCTCAGCCAAGCTGTTGTTTTAAAAGAGCAATAAAAATGAATTATGACTAAACGCCTTCTAACTTAATGCTTTCGGACGGGGATCCCCGGCAAATACGTAAGAGGATTTTTATTTGTGCATGTGTTCCTGCAATTGATCTCTTTGATGACATTCTCATTCATAGAAAGCGTTTGATTTATGAGTGTAGGACGAATCTCAAACAGCAGCGGCTCAGCCCTGGCCACTGCCGGGCTGCCCTGCTCCGCGGCGCGCCGGGAGCGAGAGACCAGCCGAGGTCCTCACATGCCTCCGCTGCTGCCGGGATTTAGGGGGCAAAGCGGTGGGGGAAGGTAGAGTCCAAACCCATGGAGAAAGATCCCGATTTCATCATAACTTCCAAGCCTCTATTAAGAGCCGGGTTTTTAAATCAACCCGGCCCCCACATATGTTGCTTACACGCTGTGTTTTTTTCACCGTAAAGTAAGTAGCCATCAGAACAGAGCTCAGGGAAAAATAAACATGAGGGGACATAAGAAGCAGGGGAAAAAACAGAACAACCCAGTAACATACCCTAGATCACATTTTATTGATATTTAAAGTGCTTTTTTCTCTTCCTCTTTCTAGAAACTGGGTTAATTAATAACCTAGGGTGCAGAAACACTCCATTTTAAATTTCAACTTGTTAACCTGACTTCAAAGCTTTAATGATCCATTATTTGCCATGTAAACAGATTTAAGAATGAAATATTGATTTTTCTGACCCTGAAAAAAAGAATCCTAGAATGCCCGAACCAGAGGATTGGAAAGAACCCTCTCTGAAGTGCATTTTCCAACTAGTAACCATCGTTTTGTTTTATTTTTGTTTTTCTATGTTTTTTAGGTCTGTTCGCCTGGACCCATCAACAGCTGGGAGACTAATCAACCACACTGAAAATGTTCGGGGATTTGTGGGGGAGGGGTTAGAATGTAGATGTTTGAAACAAATGTGTATAAATAAATGAATTGTTGATAACTTAGTTATTGACCTGGAGATTGGTAGCTTGTTTAAGAAACTCCATGTTTCTTTTTCCTGGAGTTGATGGTTTCTATAGGCACTTTATTCCTCCATTTTCAAAAGCTTGGGCTTGGCCCAACTCTGAGGCTTCCCAATCCTGTTTCCATTACCAATTTAAATCTATGGCTTAAACCTCTACACTGAAAAACCAAATCCATTCCCTTAAAAAAAAAAAAAAAAAGGAAAGGAAAGAAAAAAAAAAATGATCTCAGAAGCCCTAACCATTTTCTGGCTTTCTTTTTTGTGATTGTTGAAGATTTTGAATGTGCCCCTTAATAAATATATTAAAATTGAAAAAGAAGATGAATTGTGACCAGAGTTTTATTTACCAAGTTAGACTAAAAGAAAAAAAAGAAACCGTTAGGAGCCTTGAGAAAGAGGGGGAGAAAAAATAAGAAAGCTACTTATAGCAAAGGAGAATTTATTCTACCAAAAATACGCATGACAATGCATCCTAATGTAATACAAAAATAAAAAGAAAGTGAAAATACAATTATATGATCACTTTCTTGCAGGCCTCATATATTGCTTTCAGTAAATCACATAGAGGATTGTTGAATTAGATTTAAAGCAACTAGAACTCCAAAATAATCTGTAAAAGATGCCTCAGAAACTGGGTCAGGGGAATCACTAAACAGAAACTCTTCAATATTTAGAGGAGGGAAGAGGGTGGGTCAAGAAGAAAATAAAATAAAAATCAACTCTCAGAATAGAAGAAGGCAAAACCACCTGGTCACAGGGGTTTTTGTTTTGTGATGCTTTGTTTTGCTTTAATGTTTTTAGTAATTCAGATGCTGCAAGTCGATTGTGGTGAGTGTGTCTGTAAAAAAGTCAAAGCTGTCAGCTGAAATATCTACGGGACTGTCGAGGGAACCTGGCAAACTGGGTGAGACTGCATCTGAAAGCTGCAGGCAGGAATCTGTGGAAAAAACGTTAAAGTCTTGCAAAGAGGGGACCTCGAGGGCCTCGGGACTGTCATTGTTTAGGCCAGAGCCACAGTTCTGGCCCATTGTTGACAAGCAGTTAGGAACAGTGGGTGACTGGTGCTGAAAATGTTTCAGATTTTTCTCATTGCTGTTTAAAGGCGAAACTGGGAAACTTTGGGAGTCGCCATTGTGTCCATTGGGAGCCTGCTGCTGAGAGAGGGCATTTTGCTGAAAAGTGTAACCTTCCCTCTCCAGAAGGGCCCCGGAGACGCTGAGGGCTTGCTCAAAGAGCGACTTCTCTTCCTCATCCTCCTCCGCTTTCTCAGAGTCTTCCAGGCTTTTAAATTTCCCTTCGCCGTTTTGGTTCTCCTTGCACTGAGTCTGCCTCTTGTGCTTCATCCTCCGGTTCTGAAACCACACTTTCACTTGTCTCTCAGTCAAATCCAGCAGCGCTGCGATTTCCACCCTCCGGGGTCTGCAAAGGTACTTGTTGAAGTGAAATTCTTTCTCCAGCTCCAAAAGCTGCGTGTTGGTGTAAGCAGTTCTCAGGCGCCGGGAGCCCCCTCCGCTGCCATCGGCGATTTCCAGGGATTCTGCGGAAAGGGAAACCAACAAGAGACATATGCACAGTTCGAGGTGGAGGGGTCCGAGCGGGGTTATTCCACTGGAGAATAAATATAGCAGAAAAGATCAACGGCAACAAAATGGCCGCCCCTGGATGCAGTAGAGCTATTGTGCTCCCTTTCCTGGGAGCCCAGCCCGGGGAGACCCAATCTCTTCCACCTCCATCCGATTCCTGCCTGGAGCTCCCCCCAACCTCTTCATCCGGGAGCAAACTTTATATTACCCACACCACAATTTATAATTAATGCATCAGCTGCTTAGCTGAGCAAGAGCGATCTATCACTCTTCATTACTGTCAAAAAGCCAAACTCTAGGACAACTAGACAAGAGGAGGTCAGTTCCAACTCAAATAAATCATCCCACATTACACAAGTTAGGGAAAGTTTCCCCCCCTCTTCTTAAAAATATATATGTCTCATTGTGGAGTGCAGGTTGCCTTTTCTCTCCATCAAACCCACTCCTGAGCCCACAGGGGAAGGGAAGGCAGCCAAGCATCTCTACCTCTCCGCCTTCTCTCCCAGCCCACGCTCCCCTCCCCCCAGAACCACTCTCGGGGCAGCCCCAAAGGGGAAGAGGGTCCCAGGACCTGGGGCCAAGTCTTTGGACTGACCTTTGTGGCTGAGGCAGGCAGGGCCGGTGGCGGCGGCGGCGGCCGAGGCAGGCGGCAGCGCGGTTTTCTTGGCCGCCTTCTTCTCCTTCATCCAGGGGTACTCGGGAGGCTGCAGGGCGCCGGCGGGCACTGGGCTGCCGCGGCTGCCCGCGGGGCTCGGCTTGGGGCGGCCGCCAGCGCCGTGGCGAGGGTGACTGCCCGGGTTCAGGCTGGGAATGGTCTGCTCAAAAGGAGGAGGAATCAGTGTCGAGTGTGAAAGCGTCGAGGTCTTGATTGATGAACTTTGAAATGTATCAGCGACAGGGGGAAAAGATGTCAGGCACTCAGCGAGCGACGGCTGGCTATTGATAAAACCAATCTCTCGCTCAAATTCGTAATTCATGGCCTTCTCCTTGGAGCCCCCTCGGAGAAAAAGTTCCCTCTTCTGGAGGGGCTTTGGGGGGGCGAGGCCCAGGAAAAAGGCGAGTGCGGAGGGGAAAAAAATCTATCATAGAAGATCGCTGCTGGGGTGTTTTTTTTCTAATTCACTGATTACAGCCGTATGGGGACCGCGCTACTATTAAACTATTGAATTCATGGAGACAAGGTTGAAATTGGACCGAATTGGCTGTCACATGATTGCTTCTGCCCAATGACAATTTGGGCTTTAATCAAAAGAAGCCACTGTCTGTTTGATTGATCCAAAAAAGTCGGGAAGGAACGCCTCATTGGGGGCCAGAGAGGCTTTATTTACACTTTTTTCAGAGCAAAAAATGCATACATGTGGGTGTGGGTGTGGGTGTGGGTGAGGATGACCGGGAGTGCGTGGGGGCGAGGGTGCCTGCCTGCCTTCCAAACAGCAAGGACCTGGTGTGTGCGCCTGGGAGTGCGTGTGAGTGTGCGAGTGTGTGTGAGTGAGCTCTGCCGCTGGTCCCGCCGGCGGCTGCCCTCTGCCTCCCCCGCACACTCAGCGCATTGTTTGGGACTGTCGGGAAGACGCCTCGCACCTCACAAATCATTTAAGCACCTCAGTCTGACGCCTGCAGTCATTAACAAAGTAATCCATTAATCTTCAAAGTTTTGACACCCGAGGTCCCTGCATTCCAGCCACATAAGTTCTGCTAAGGCAGGAGGAAGGAGCAGAAGAGAGGAGAGATGAGACAGGGAGAAGTGAGAGAGAGGGGCAAAGGGAAAGAGAGAGAGGGAGGGAGAGAGGGGGAGAGAGAGAGAGAGAGAGAGAGAGAGAGAGA
>CM053514.1:8752317-8812520 GCA_028627145.1 Eidolon dupreanum | reverse complement strand
CCAGCTACGAGTTCGCGCCCCGGACCCGGACCCGGCCCATTGTTAGCCGGCTTTTCCACGGCAGCTATTGCGTCTGACTCCAGAGGGAAGCGAAAAACGGGAGGAGGCTCTCAAAGCTTCCCGACCTTCCTGCGCCATCAACTTTTCAAGAGTAGCTGGAGAGAGATAGATGCATGTGCCAAGCGAGACAACCACCCCAGGTCCATGTGTCCAAATCCCTGTAGCCAGGGCGGCGACCAGCCAAAGAAATGCCGACCCGAGCAGGCATGTGCGACTCCTGGCATTCTGGGTTTCATACCCGTAACGCTCGGGTGCGGTGAGTATTGCTGATTTCCAGGAAGTCTGTTGGAAGTTAACAGCAGGGAGGGAGAAGGCGCTTGTTTCTCTCCTTTTCTTTTTCTTTTCCTCCCCTTCTTCTCCTTGTGGCTCTGCGTGGGGACACGTTGGTTCAGATGCAGTGAGTGCTCCCTGGCAGCTACAATCGGCTTCCCCAGTCCTTGGCCACCAGGGATGTTTGCACTCGGGGACTGTTGTGGGAAACAGAACCGCGGATGAGACAGGGTGACCCCAAAGAGTAATTATAAAGGTTCTCTTTCTCTATTCATCTCTTTCATTTTCCAATTCGGAGACTTGAGACTGAGGGCATCTTGGATTGTGCTGGAGGGTTCTAAAGATAATACCTTTAGGTACCAAACAATAACTTAAAAAAAAAAAATCCACTAAGCCAGAAAGAGGGGAGGAGGCTGAGAGAGAAGTCTGAAGGTATCTCTTTTCCCCCAAACCTTGAGGATGATGATTTGCTTTTGCTTCTGTTGAAATGGACCAAGTGATCAGACTCCCCCAGGCCGGCAGGCATTGGTGGCAGGAAAATAAATCATTCTGATGGCCAAGGAGAGAGAGGTTGGTGGGGGAGAAAAACCTACTAGAAAACAAGAACGGCCGAGCAAGGCGCAAGGATAGATTCCATCTCTGAGGCCGGCATCAAAGGGGGCTTGGGTTGGAAATTAGATATAAAGTGGTCTCCATCGTAGACTAGCCCAGAGCATCACCTTACAGATAGAGATGCTATTTTGCAAAATGTGAAGTTTTTCAGTTTTCTTGCTTTTATTCCAAACAAAGCTCTGAAGGAAGTCTGGGCGCGATCAATCTTGCTCACCAAAAGCCTTGACAGCTTCTGGCCCTTAAGAACACATTTCAGCTTCGAGCTCTTTCCAAGATCAAATGTGGCCGTGCAAAGAGGAGAGCAGGAAACGCAAGTAAACAAGGGAAACTATTTTTTTTTAAGGTATCTTTTTGGCAGCACAGAGAGTTATAAGGCTGCTTTTAAGAAAGGTGCTTTGCGAACTCTGGGACGGCAGTTTTGGCATTTTCTTTTACCGGAAAATATTGAGGGGTTAAGGAGAGGGGGAGCTACAGAGAGGGAGCAGAACTGCCCTCATATCGTGGAGGCTTTGTCAGGGGCTGCGTGGGTGAGAGCTTTCTGCTGTCTCAGCGGCCTTAATTCAAATACCATTTAGAAGAAAACACTTTCCTTTGACTATTCAACACTGAAATCTTCTCCAAATCTATTTAACTCGAGATATTTTCATAAGGATTTCTTTTTAATATCTAGAAAGCTGGGGAGGGGAGGTCAATATTTTCTCTTTGAAAGCCAAAATGAATGTGTTGACTAGAAAGATGTGGGAAATCACATTGGAATCTTATTTTAAAATCTACACCCTGAGGGAAAAAGGAAGTCTCCAAACCAGTCCTCCCCTCAGCTGAAGAGTAGATTTTAGAAAAGGATTCAAATAGTGGTATCCCTGAAAGATTTTCGTCTCTAGGTAGATAGCTTCCTCTCTCTCTCTCTCTCTCTCTCTCTCTCTCTCTCTCTCTCTCCCCCACAACCCCCCCACTTCTCCCACCCCACTGTTCCTTTTTTTCCCAGGTAATTTTATGCAATTCTATAAAATTATTACTTAAAAGAAGACTCCTGTGTCTGCTCAGTTCAGATGTGAATGACCAAAGGGGCAGAAGCTCTAGTCCTCACAAAGACTGGTTTTCCAGCTGCTGCATTTCTGAGATGCGCCATGTTTCAGTGAGAAGATTGGCATGGGATGGGGAGCAAATGTACTTCTTCCACAATCCTAACTCTTTAAAAAGAAAAAATACATATATCAGGAGCCCCCAGGATAGATATGAGGGAAGCACCTCTGGCTGCAAGAGAAACACCCAGATTTTTACAGCTGCCTGGCTTTGCGTCTTCCAAGCCCTTTTCATTTCCTTAACATGTGAGGTTTCCTAAAAGTAGCTCCTGCAGACCCAGCAGGTATCCAGAAATGGCCCCAATACCCGTTTCTAAAGATCATCTGAAGGAACTTCCCAGAGGACGATAGGGGCCATGAAGATGGATATTTTGGATTGCAAACAAAATGGCGACATTTTCCACCTCTGCCTCAGAAACATATAATCCAGGGACAAGGGGTATTTATTTCTCACATCGGATGCTCCTGATCCCCAGATGCAGGTGGTTCCTCACTTCCAGCTTTGAGGGGGGATGCTGATGCAGATGCGGATGCAGTTCTGACGTTTGCACTTTCTGAATTTGGTTCCTTCTCCGAGCAATTCTTTCTTCTGAAGATGAAAATTTTTCCCTTTCCTACTCCTGCCTTTGCCTCTTACCAGCCAGTCAGTAGGCATCCCAATCTGAGATTCAGGAGTAGAAATGTAATGTTTAGCTCTTGCAGCATCAAATGAAAGAAGTACTTATAAAATTGCATTTTTATTAGAAAGATATTAATCTCCTTTCTTTCTCCTCCTCCCCCTGGGGCCATGAAAAGAAGCCGGGAAGAAGGAGAAGAAATAAATCCAAAGAATGCCAATCTTAAATTCCGGGAGGAAGCCCAAGCTGGGACTCCAGCAGTCCAAGGAAGGGCTGAGGGAGGCTCCTCGGATCTCAGTCCTTCTTGTACTGGAGACCTGGGTGAGCCTCTCAGTTTCTTTCCAGCCCCCTCTTTCCCAGTAGCGATTTTAGAAGTGATTCTTTTCTCCTGGCTTGATAAAGGACCGGCGAAGCATCCGCAGAATCTGGTTGCTTCTAGAAAGTGTTCGGCATCCTCCGCGCGGCTAGCGATTCTCCGGGTTAAGGCGTTGGCTGGTCCGCTTTGACCCGAGCAGGATTGTGGACGAAAAGATAGCCCTGCCTTAGTCCCTGGAGGCGGGCGCCCCGGCACCTGTGCGCCCCCCGCCAAGTCTTGTCCCTCCCGCTGCCTTTGTTTCTCCCTCACTCAGTTCTCCGCAGCCCATGCGCTCACCGCGGGCCTCCATGGCAGCTGGGAACCAGGCAGCGCAGCGCACCGACCGCTCGGTGTCTCCAAAGCTGCGGCCGCCAAGAGCTCCGGCTGCCTTCCCGAGAATTCGCCGTGCTCCAGGGCGAGCCGCCAGGCCAGGCCCCAGCTGGAGCTGCAGGGTGGCCTGTGGCCTGCTCAGCCAGTTCGCCTCCGCCTCAGTTCCACGCAGAGCCCCATCTTCGGCCAAAGAACCCCTTCCGAACGCGGATATTATTCAGAATAAAAACTTTATTTTGTTTTGTTTCTCAGAGTGTGAGCAGCAAGGAATGTAGAACTCTCAGAACAAATCTAGTATTTTTCCCATTTACAGATTTTCTTCAGTCTCGCCGGATGTTACAAACTTAAATCACTGTTTTTGAAAGCTGGATCCTCTATGGTATTATTGCATCATTACCGTTTTTATAAAGGAATTACATTTCCCTTTCAAATAAAAAAATTTCCTATATACGCCAATACACTATTGAACAAAAGGCCCAAGAAACCTTCTGAACAATCAGGGTACAGAATTTCTTTAATATAAATACGAACGGATGGGGATAAATAATATTTAAAACTTAGATTATTCAATGCTTGCAAAAAAAATATAAATAAATCTGACTGTTCACCAGCATACACACACGGAAAGACGTACACTTAGTCATCCTTGCACAGGGAGCCCCTGTTTCAAAGCGCCTTTGATTTTTTTTCTCGCTCTTTACAAGAAGTGCAATTAAAAAAACTCAAATTAAAAAAAAAAGTAATTGCTTCCCCTCGGGAGCCATAATGTACGAACAAATTCACATTGAAGAACTCGGCTAGAAAATTTGTTCATATACCCTGTTTCTGATCAAAGAGTAGAGAAGGGAAAGGGTGCAGGGCCAGCGGCCCAGCAAGGGGCGGGAGGAGATAAATACCGCTACTGATACTGACAGCCATTCCAGCAACCAAGATTGCTACGTCACATAAACTATAAAAACGCGTTACCAAAGAAAACAAAACGGGGTGTGGGAGGGTGGTAGGAGGGCAGAGGAGACAGAAAAGGGAGGGAAAGGGGCAGGGGCAGGAAAATCTTAAAACAAAAAAAGCAAACGAAGACGACAACGAAAGGTGGGGGGTGGGGGACTCTCCTGGCGCACAGCCCCGAGCCCACCATCACAGGTGGGTGAGCTTGGGGGCTTCCTGAATTCTTCCCTGAGAAGGATGGTGGGCGGTAAGGTCCGTGTAGGTGGGGTGCGGCTCCCCTGGGCCGGGCCCATGATGGTGACCACTGCCCAATGGCCCAGCACCCCCATAGTCCATGGCCGAGGTGGCGTGGGGGAGGTGAGTTAGGCCAAAGAGGGCCGGCCCAGAGTTGCTCATGGGCTCCACATAGCTGCCCCCCACGAAGACGGGGCTTCCCTGTAAGTGTGGGGTCCCATAGCTGCCATTGCCCTGCAGGCCATGCCCGTGAGGGTCATAGTCGGGTGTGCCCCCTGCGCCTGCCCCGCCTGCTGTGTAGCGCTTCTGTGGGGGCGGTGGAGGTGCGCAGCTGGGCAGGGGTGCAGGGTAGGAGGCAGAGGGCAGCCCGTAGGCACCCTGGGGGGGCTTGGAGAAAGGCGGGGGCGACTGGGGCTCATAGGGGACACTGTTGACCAGTGAATGCATAGAGTTCAGATAGCCGCCAGCGCCAGGGGGTACGGGGCTGCGACTTGGGGACTGGCCCCCTGATGATGTCAGCATGCCCTTGCCCTTCTGATCCTTCTTGTACTTCATGCGGCGATTCTGGAACCAGATCTTGATCTGGCGCTCGGTTAGGTTCAGCAGGTTGGCCATCTCCACCCGGCGCGGCCGGCACAGGTAGCGGTTGAAGTGGAACTCCTTCTCCAGCTCCACCAGCTGCGCGCTCGTGTAGGCCGTGCGCGCCCGCTTGGAGGACGCCTGCCCAGGCGGACTCTTGTCGCCAGCGCAGCTCTCCCCTACCAGGACAGAAGAGAGAGGAAAAAGGGCGTCAAGGGCTGCCTGCAGCCCCGCCCAGTCCCTGACCCAGCCAAGCCCCTCCTTGCTCCAGGCCCCAAAGAGCCTTCCATTTGTCAGGGCCTAGAAACCGGGAGGAGGATCTAGGTGCTGTCCTCTGTCCTGGTGGGGAAACAGTGCCAGTAGTTGGGAAGCCAGCCTCTCATTCAATCAAGTTACAAATCATAGGCCTCTCCAAGGGGATTTAGGACAGAAAAGCAGAACCTTTAGGTCACCTTCCTAGTCTGTATTTCCTTCCTGGAGCTATTCATTCTCTGACTCATTTACTGATCCTCCAAGCCTATCAGACTACAAGCTTCCTATGGGCAGGTCTCACCATCTCTTCTCTTTACAGTAACTGGAATGTGGACCACCTAATATATACTCAATAAAACTTTCTCTTTGTGTGAAGGATTGGACAGCTGCCTCAACTGACCACTTATTTAGTCTCCCCAGTGGAAGTGGGTGGAGTAGAAGGTCTTCTCTACCCAAAGGAAGAGATCCCATCAAAAGTATCCATTTCTGGTAAGGAGGCCCAGGTCTCTGATGCTGGGTCCTATTAATTAGGGTTCTCCTTGTCATCAAGCAGCCTGTCCCAGCTTTGCCCAGTAATCTTGTGCCATTCTATCCTCACTGTCCCCCCAAACCCTGGCTCAGGAAGGTGCCAGATGCTTAGGCACAGAACAGCATTAGCAACTGGAGAAGGCAGGGGCAAAGGTAACCAAGATACTGGAAAGCCCAAACTCCAGGGCCTAACCTCCACTGGAGTCTAGTTCCAGGAGGCCCATGTGTTTCCTATTAGGATGACATGTCCCAATGCTCTCCCCCCAGGAGATCCCTGGATGCCTTTAATTTACTAAGTCTGAGTAGGGCCTTCCCAGAGGTAAGGCAGCCGCTCCATCTGCTGGAGCAAAAATTAAAAATAGGCTCTGGTTATAAGCAAAGCATTGATTCTGACTTGAAGGGTGATTAGGGCTGCCACATTTCAGTGTGGGGTGAGTGTCACAATTTCATGAGAAATGCAGAGTTGTGCTAAAAAGAAGGTGGGGCTCAGGTTTGTTCTGCCCAAAGGTCAGAACTCCAAGTGTGGAACAAGAAGGGATTCAAACTCACTAGGCCCCACTTGCTCTTGGGGAAGTCCAGAGAGACTTCCATCAGGTTTCTCTCTCTGGGGTTTCACGGATACAGAGTCCTGTCACCTCCCTAGTTGCAAAGACTCTGGAAACCTTTGTAGGGTGGAAAGAGGAGGAGCAGTGAATTCTTGGAAATGTTCCAGCGTTCCCAGACCGTGCTGGCTGTGGCTTTTGAGGTGGCTTGGGGGACAAGGAGCCATGCCAGAGGACCCTCCTCCAGAAGGCACCCCTTTACCTGAGCTGGAGCCGCTGGTTTTCTGTTTTGTGTTCTGCCGAGACTCCTTCATCCAGGGAAAGATTTGTTTGGCCACAGTGGGCGAATTGAGCAGGGGGCTCTTGGCCGAGCTGGTGGGGGTGGGGTTGCTGCTGGCATTCTGAGGTGGGGAGACCGAAGAGGGGGGCGGGAGTGCGGCAGGAGCTGGTGCTGGGGGCTGCGGTGTTGGTTGAGGCTGCTGGGGGGCGGGGGGCGCGGCCTGGGGCGGTGGTGGGGCCAAGGGCGGCTCGCCCAGGCCTGGAGGCTGGCTGGCCGGGCCGCTCAGGGTGTGCAGACATGCCTCGCTCAGCTCGTGCGCCTTGGGGTGGCCCCCAGCACTGGCTGGTGACTGGAGTGAACAAGCAGGTCGGTGGTACTCGCTGTCAGCGCCCAGTGCTGCGGACGCCGGGTACGGCTGCTGGCTGGCATTATAAGCGAACCCATTGGCTGCCTGGTAGGGGTAGCCACCGTAGATCGCCGAGCTGTCGTAGTAAGTCGCTTTTTGCATCGCGTTGTTTCACGATCTTGATCGCACACTCTGACAGGGGCTTGACACCCGTGAGGGCGCACATTGGCACGCCCCCTCGGTCACGTGACGCTCCGCCGCCAATGGCCGCCCTGCGCAGACCTGGGGAGGGGGCGAGAATCGCAGCGCGGTGAGGGCTCCGCGCAAATCCATCTTACTCTCAATAGCTAAGTGACATGAAAGCCATAAAAGAAAAAGTGGTCAGCAATATTTAGCAGCACGACTTGGCCCCGGGCGCAGAGAGCCGCACTATAAAAAGCCGCTGGAATTTACTGGCGGCTACAAATATTTGCTTAACTTGCGTCTGGAGTTGGGGGTTTTCCGGGGAGAGAGAAGAGTGAGTGAGGGCTGGAAGCTGGGTTTCGGGAGCTGGAGTCCAAAAGAAGAAAGGCTTGATGGGCTAGAAAGGAACTAACTGGGTTAGAATCCTTTTCTAGGAAAGAGGAAACTCGGGGCGTCCCTTCGTTCTTGGCTCCTTGGCCTTGTCCAGTGGAGCTCCTCGACTCCTTCCCTCTGTAGATTTTGGAGAAGGAGTAAGGAGGCAAAAGAGGAATTTGAGTCGCCAATTTTTCCTCCAGTCCTCGCTTTAGGACTGACATTTTCCAAAAGAGCCCAACACGGGTTAACTTCCCATTCAGCCCTTTCTTGCACCTTCCAGAACTCGAGAGATATGCACAAAATTTTTTTTCAGGCAGTTGCCCTACTCAACCCTACTGGATTTCAGAAGCTAAGCTTGTTAGGCAGTTAGTATACTCTTGTGCAGGGATATGACCCACTTCCTCCAAATGAGCCCCTTGTGGCTAAGAAAATGAGAGAAAACTTTAGATGGAACATCCTTTGTGGGGAGGGACCAACAACAACACCCACTCCAGCAAACTAAACTCAAATCTTGGACAGCTTTT
Source organism: Eidolon dupreanum (assembly GCA_028627145.1). Classification (NCBI taxonomy): domain Eukaryota; kingdom Metazoa; phylum Chordata; class Mammalia; order Chiroptera; family Pteropodidae; genus Eidolon; species Eidolon dupreanum. The sequence continues at coordinate 8,804,406 of CM053514.1, read as the reverse complement.
CTACTCCTCTCCTTTTCCTACTTCCCAGCATGTCGCGGCAAGCCACTCCCACCACTTCTCCCCTGTTACAAAAGGTCCCCAGACCCTCCTGCCTTGGACTTTCTGAGGTGCTGTTATTCAGGACAACTATCAAATTCTACCTGCTAAAACATGATGGATTAGAGAAAAAAAAAAAACCACCAGGAACCTGAAAAACCAGCGTTCATCTCCATGACCACGGCGTGAACTCTCCTTCCAACTTAACGATAATAGGTTCTGTCTTAGAAACTGCTATGTAATTTGATGTATGGGGGTCATTTGGCTCCGGACGAGAAATGGAAGCACAAGCCATAAAATCCTGCCAGAGTTCCCTGATCTTTGTGTGCTGTTGTTGTTGATATTTGTTACTTGGACTATTTACCTGCTTCAGAAACACCAAGTAAAGGGCAACCCTGGAAATTTAAAAAGCAATGGAAATCCTTCTCAACCCTTTTTATTTAGAAAGCAGTTTTCGGAAGTGAAATCTGTTTTATTTTTGTTTTCAGCCTTTTCATGGTCAACTTCTGGTTCTGCTCAGAAAAGTTCCATATGAGTTTATATATTCTCACACACTCAGAATGTTAGTCTCTCTGATCCTTTAACAAAATTCCAATGACAAATCCATGAAAGAAATGGTTTACACTTTGCACCCCAACTATGTGTACTTGAGCCCTGGAGTTATTCAATTTTTCCAGAAATAGCAAACACTTTGTTAACTAGAAAAAAATAATAAGCATCTATCAGTGGATGATTATACTGTAATTTTGTTTTTAATAATGGACTCCTTTGGATTTCATTATTAAACCAACAATCTGACCAACATCTGGAAAACAAGCACAATTAATTTTCCAGAACTTCAATTAAAAACTACAGCATCCCTTATCCGGAGTTATTGTGCATGATCTTGAGTCCTGGAGTATTGTTTCTATTTTGGAAATAGATAGGAAGCTACAGATATCACAATCGAAAGTAAATAAAGGATAAAATAAAATTTAAAACTGAATAGCATTTTAATGTCTCAGTTTCTGTTCTTTCACTGAAAACAGTTCCTATTACATTTGGTGGTGTTAATGTTTGCCATTACAAATTTTTAATATACTATAGGCTTGTTTAAAATAAAATGTCGGGTTAAGAAAATTACTCCAGACACTTGAACAGCAAGATATTAGATAAAACAAAATTAAGCTGATTTTGAACGTGCCATATTTCAAGTGACTTGCTAATCCATTATCACAAGCTACACCAGCCTGCTGTTTACCTAAGTCTTTTCATCAAGTTGTGTATTATCTCGTTAAATCACAAAAGTACCTTTAAAAGTCAACCAGCAAACAACAACCCCCCTAAACTTAAAATATGAATTCACTTGGAAGATCCCACCAAAGTGCATCCTATTGTTTGAGGTCAGCATATAACCACCTTGGGGCCCACACAATCCCCCCAACCCAAAGTTTGCAACCTAGTGAAGAAGTTGGAGATTTGCCAGCCAGGAAACTTTACTTTGCACCCCCAAGCAAGGGCCTGGGGTGGGAGAAAATTCCTCCGAAAAGATGCGTTTCTGGACAATAACCCCCAGGTGCAAGAGCTGAAAGAGAGTTGAGGAGGCTAAATTGAGTGCAAGAAGCAAGCTCTATTGTCTCTGGAAGATCTGCCCAAATTCAAGCTTCTTCCTTCAGACACCGTTTTCTCTTTCCACTCCCGCCCCTTCCTCAGCCTGCCTTCACCCTGAGTTTAAGCGGGAACATAGGGTAAGAGCCCCCGCGTTCCCTGCCCACCCCTCCTGCCCTCCCCAACCCAGAAAAGTTGCGGCTGGGCTAGGGGAGAGGGAAGAGGTGGGGGCGGGGATGGGAAAGCGGCCTGAACTCGAAGTGTAAGGGTATCAGTCACTGCCGGGAAGGAAGCTCCAGCTTGTGAACTCTTCTTGAACCGAGATTTAAGTCTGCGGCCATAAATCACCGAGACGTAAACTCCGCCATTCAGCGCTGGGAGCGGCGGGATGTGGCCCTGCTTACCTTAACTTCTGATGAGCGCTGCAAGCGCTGGCTCGGGCTCCGGCCCCCGGCCCGGCTCCGCGGCCCGGCCGGGTCCCCTCAGCGCGGGATGGGCACCGACCCTCAGCATCAGCCGAGACGGCAGGCGGGAGGGAGACCCCGAGGCCCGGACACCAGCGGTGCAGAGCGTGGCCGCCTGGCTGCTCCGGCACGGCTCGCCCAAGGCGAACTGGGGCGGCTTGGACCCCCCCTCCCACCCACCCCACCCACCCACCCCTCCCCCGAACCCCCGCCCCCTGCCCTTCCCGAGGGCAGCAGCCGCAGCCCGGAGATAAGCGTTAGCGCGGCGCAGGGCTCTGCCTGGGCTAGTGGCACTGACTTGGGTATGTTTCTTATGAATATTACACGCGGAGCAGCGGCTGGTCGGGGGTGCAGTGGGGGTGCTAGGGGCGGGCGGAGGGGAGGCCGAGGCGGCTGAGGAAGCGCGGGCCAGGCGTGGGGGATGGGGCTGAGGCAGCGAAGGGAGGGACAGGAGCCATAGGGGGAGCTCAGCGGAGGGAGGACAGCCTCCCCCAACCCCCAACGCCCTCCCTCCTGGGCGTCACTAAAGTCCAGGAAAATTATGCTAATGAGGACAAACGGCTCTCACAAAGGGGATCTCTAGCCGGGCTCTATTTCTTAGGAACCCGTTTGAGAAACCATGTAACCCTCTGCCCCGGACATTTCCAGTTAACAGTGCAGGGGATAGAGAAGAGAGTTCCCCGGACTTTGGGCAGCTGACCTCACTTGCCACCCGCAATCCAAGAACCTAGAAGCCAATCTTTGGAGGGCGGGATAGGGTCTCCTTTATCGAGAGACCTCCCCAAGAGCAGGCGGGGCTGCCTTTGGTTATGCTTTTAGACAGAAACCCTGAAATCCTGGCAGCCAGGAGGGAAGGAGCCCGGGGGAGCTGCACGGTAGCGGGCAGTGAAGTGGGACACTCTGGGCTCAGGTACACAGAAAGGTGCCTAGAAACCCAGGTCTCCAGCTCTTGTGTGTGGGGTTCTCAGTACACACACAGCTCACTCACGGGGAAGACCCATAAAGCTCTGACCCCAACACCAACGGACATCAACAGTATTTCCCCCAGAAATTAGTGGCATACAGAGATGCTGAGCAGAGGAAAGGCCTGCGTGTGCCTGGTAATATTTCCACAACCTTAAGGAGGATGGTCTTCCCTTCTAATGCCTCCTTTAACTCCTGAGGTTCAGAAGCAAACTCTGCAAGGGTATGTGTGTGGCAAAAAGAGAAATGGAGCTTTCGTGCAATTGCAAGGTGTCAACGGCTGCTCCTTCTCAAAGGAAGGTGTTAAAAATATAAGTAGTATGTTTAAATTGTCAGGGAGCCAAAGTGTCACCTTAGAGCAAAAACAAAGCCAAGGGAAAGGGGAGAAATCAAAAAGCACTCCCGGCTAGGGTGGCCTCATGCATACCAATGGTTTTTGTCATTTATGGCTGGGCAAGATTTATGACTCGGAGCCCCAAAGCTGTAAACAGAGCACAAAACAGCAAACACTTGCTCCTTATGGCATATTGCGGCAGCTCAACTTGAAAGGGGGAGCGGGGCCGCGTAGGAGGCGAGAACCCGGCGCAAAAATCCGCTTCGCGGCATTTTCTCTTCAAACCCGCGGGGTCGGATGTGGCATTTGAAGAAAGAAGGCGTGGGTCAATAATCAACCCGCACTTTCTCCTCTAAACTGCTGACGCGACTCTCACCGCCTTCTCAGCTAAACCTGCTGCAGGGACGGCCAGCTCTCTGTGAGAACCTGCCAGGGAAGGGGACAGCCTGGGCCAAGGGGCTGAGGGCGCCGAGGTGAGAGCTGGAGCGCCCGGAGCGCATACCTTTCCACCAGCACGCAGCCCGTGCAGGGCAAAACACCGGGACAGGACCCAAGCTGAAGAGCGGAAAGCAAGCTGGGGCAAGAGCTCAGGCCGGGGCCCAGATTAGGCGGCCTCTGGGCGCTGGGCTGCAGCAGGCAGAAGCGCGGCTCTGACCTCAAGGCTGAGGTCTGGCGCCCTGGCATGCAGACTGCTGGGATTCAGGCCTCTCTGCTGAAATCCAAAGGGCTGGCTTTTGGAGCAAGGCAGGCGAGATGCTTTTAAAAATAATTTATAACAGCTGAAGATTTTTGTTTGTTATTGTTTTTTAAGAGAAAAATACCGCCTGTCGATTTCCACCGCCAGAAATTACCCGCGCTGCCCCCAATGTTCTTTCTAGGCAAATCCCGCAGCCATTCACCCCGCTCCACCAAAACCACCGAGGTTTACTTTGCTGAGAAGACTGCTTGGCTCCCCAAATTCCCCCAAGTCCCTGTGCTCCCCGATCTCTGGCCCATGGGAACTAGAAGAAAACGTTTTCTCAGCACTAGAAGAATATTTGGAAGAGCGAAGGTGCACGCCGGTGCCATTCTACCCTTCTGGGGGCGGGGGTCTTCTTGTGAACATGTCTGAGAGGGCCTTGGTGGCTGGGGGGGCGGGCAGCTGGTTGTGCAGCTTGGATGAAGGTGAGGAATAACTGTTGGCAAGCAGAAGCATCAAAATCGAAATTAGTGAGGAAATATGTTTGCCTATGAGAGTGAGGCTGGCGTTTCGAAGGTAAAAGGGGACTAAGCCTTTTTTTTTATAGCTATATTTTAGCTATAATAGAATGGTTTTAGCTCTTTCCTTGGAGGAAAAAACAGCCAGTGCTCTATAAATGTGATTGTTGGCTTCTTCTCACTGTACACGCTTTTATACAGAACCAGCTCCAGAGTCTTTCCTTAGATATTTATTCCACTTGCTGGTACTGAAGCGACAATAAAAAGATGCCTTTAACAAACCTCTATTCCCTCTCTCATTCTTTCTAGCGAAACTATATTATTTATGAGTCTTTAACTGGGTCAAAAATGCGCCAGAACTGGGTCATAAATCAAATGAAATGCTGACAAGTAATTGAACAGCAATTAAAGCTTACATTTTATTTCCAAGGGGTGTTTTAGAGCACTTGAAACTGCCTCAGTTAAACACGGTTAATGCCCAGGCTGGCAGAGGGGGAGGGCAGAGCAGCCCTTCCATTCTGAGGAAGTAAGTCCCACTCAAGTAGGTGAAACCTAATTTGATTTTTTTTTCAAGTGCAGAAAGATATAAGATTTTTTTTTTTTAAGTCACACGGCAAATCAGCTTCCTGACTCCTAGTAGGCACCCCTTACTTCTGCTCTAAGAGCTCCGGGAGCAAAGGAAAGCGAAGTTTCTTTCACCCTTTTAGGGAATTTCTCTCCATCCCAGGAGTAGTGGGTCCCCAAAGCCCAATTAGCTAAGGCTTTCCCAGTAATTTGGAAGCAACAATTTAATTCTCATCTGCCTCCATCCTGGCTACTGCACTGTTTCTCCAAAGCCAGAGAAAAGTCTGCCTTTGCTTCCTGCAGACTCTGCTTCCAGACTTCCCTCCAGCCCAGGGTGCACCGACCAGCCCTCCAACTCTCCATGCTGGCTAGGGGGATACAAGGGGGCAGCCAGGCCATGCACTTTGTGAAGCCCAAACCCAGCTCCTGCTCCCTCTTTCTCCTGTCTCCTGAATGTTAGACTAGCAAAGCTTCTGGACATCCAGTATGCTCACCCCCACCCCAAGCCTCTTCTAGATCCGAGCAATCCTTCTCCACCACCACCCGGCAGAGTGCTCAGGCAAACAAAGGCGCATCCTCTGGGTCCAGCTCCTTCCGTCCTGTGTGTGGGAAGGCGTGTGCATCCTGCAACCCAGCACTGAACAAAGTGGCCCAAAGCATCATCAATAAAATGGCAGTACATCTGCACACTCATTGATTTCCCTCTCCCAGCTGCTCCGGCTGCCCAGGTCGGCCCTAGCCCTCCAGCTCTGGCCGGCAAACAGGACCAATGGGGGAGCGATTCCCCTTCTCCCTCACCCAGCCCCCACTACCTCCAGGCGGTGTCACCCAGGAGCACAGCGCCCGCCACTTTAGTCTTCCGGGGCGCTTCCTGACCCTCCTTCTGCCTAGGGCTCAGCTCGGGGGACTCATCCCCTGCTGTAGTGGACAAAGCCACCCTAGCACTGGAGACCACCAGGCCCACCGAGTGCCCCTTAATTTACACCCCCAACACTTTCCAGGGAATTAAACTCAGTCTGAGGTGCTACTGGGGAGCTTTCAAATGGTTTCAGTTCTAAAGGAGAAACAAAGGAAGAGAGGGGCTGAGGGTCCTACCCCTGAACCAGGGTCTCCTCGCCTGACCTTTGTCTCTCACAGCCATAACTCACTCTGGATATGAACAATCAACGGAAATACCTTAAAATAAATTCCATCCTCCTGGTGTGGCCTCGAGTCCCATCGGCTAGCTGGCCCAGAACCGCTCCATAGCGCTGAAAACTGCAACCCGCTAGGAGAGCGCTCTCCGGAGAAGGGAAAGGAGGAGGAGGAGGAGGTGGGTGCTTGGGGGTGGGGGAAAAGCTCTTGCTCTGTAGAGAATCTAGAAAACGTAATCACAGGCGAAGCCGAGCCACCCGGGTCTCCGCTCTGAATGCCACAATAATGCGCTGTATTATGTGCTCACGTGGTCATACGTCAACTTAAATCCTTGTATTTGAAATAGGGAATCACTGAAGGAACTAGGTTTCCAAGCGGAACATTTAGCTTTGGGGAAGGGGACATAAGGGACCTTGACCAGCAGTAGGAAAGTTTTGTCTAGGGTAATAGGACATGGGGGGCATCTCTCCCCCTCACAATATGTGCCTCGCACAAGGTCAGTTATCTCTGATTATATTTCTTCACACTCAATCCAAACACAAGGAAACAACAATGCTGTCCCCATTCTTAGAGTCCGTGTAACTTTTCTTACAGTCCCACTCACGGACCCGCTGAACTCAGCACACCCACACACTCATCTCCTCTAGCTAACACTTCAAAGGCAAGACTCAAGCCCTGTTTCCAGAAGAAAACCCAGTAATAATTGGCCTAGTCGGTGGACTCCCTCAAGGCCTGCCATTGTATGGAGTTTGCTAACACCCACACCATACACCACAGCCACTGAAGAAACCCAAAAGGCCCATCATTACCTGACAAAAAGCTAAAGCACCTCCTCCAAGTCCAGTTGGTTGGTTTTATTCCATGGGAGCCCCCTAGGACAGTCGTGCTTGGCTCTAGAGTGCTGGGTTCAGAATTTCATGAAATCTGGAGGGACACAGTGCCCTGGCCAAACCTGCACTTACACTTTTCCTCGGTGCACAGCTGAGTGATACAAAAATGATAGGTTTCCAATGATGTAAATGTATGGAAAAATGATCTAGTTGTCTCTGCAAGAGGGAAAAATAGAGAGAACCAAACTTTCTCTCCCTTGAATTAACCTATAAGACAATCTGGGACCCTCTCTGCAGACAGGTCTGTCCACCTCCCCTAAGACAACTCCATGCCAGCAGCAGAAACTGAACTAGACCAACTATGCTAAGGAGGAACCTGGCTGAAACAAATAAGCACCCCCCCCACACACACACACACTCCTGCCTTCTGATTGGTGATACTGATTTTAACACTTCACCCTCTCATGAGCTGTCTGAAAAGTTCCTCTTTTCAGGTTTTAGTTTCTGAACTTTAGGGGTGCTCTGAGGTGGTGAGATCTTCATGCCATATTCTTTTGTTCCTTGAGAGTAGGTATTTGGCAGGCTAGGCCCCTCTAAGTGTGAGGACTAACTTGTAGCAGCTGCCGGAGGCTGTGCATGATTCTTCCCCTCCCCCCTCCTTCCCTGCAGGGGAACAGAAGGGGCCTGGTGAGAATGTAAGGCCCTCAGTAAGGGTGCCTGGTCATGGGGGTGTCCAAATCAGAGGGGCAATAAAAGAAGAGGAGACCTAATCCCTTGGAAGTAAGTCCTGGCCTAAGCTGGTAGCAGTATTCAAGTAAGGCTCTGTCTGTGACATAGCTGAGAGAGAACCTTTCTGTCAACTTTTCCAGCTCTGACCTAAGCTAAAGTGAGAACCTAAAGTGAAAACCTGCTCCTCTCAGGTTTGGAGGGGTGGGGGGGGGGGGGAAGGACCAAAATCTGGTTGCCAAAAAAGCACTCTCCAGTCCCATCAAGGACTCAGATCACTAACACACTGTCCTCTGTCCCCCCTCCTCCCCCCACATACACACCAAATATTTCACACTGAAATTTCTAGATAGCCTAGAAAGGACCTGGAAGTATTGCTGAATTACACTGCTGGCAAACTACACACACACACACCCAACAAAGTTTCTGTAGAGGCTTCAGCTCAAAGATGAGAAGGGGCTCCCTTCAGAACTCTCAGAACAGTCTGGAGCAAATCTAAATTCTCAAGGCCATAAATCATTGGGAGAAGTCTTTGGTAGTGCTTCAGAGAAATGCCTTAACGCCAGCAAGGCCCAGAGGCATCTCAGCTCCAGCCAGGAGCTTCCATGCCACTATTAACAGCCCCGTTAATGCTCCAACTGCTGTTTAACAATTAACATTAACGACTTGGAGTGGGATGGGGTGATTTGGTGGGACATGAAGGAAAAAATCTGAGGAAGTAAAAAGAAATTTAATTCTTGAGGTGAAAACAGCTTCCCTACGAGAGACCTTGATCTGGGTAAGCCACCAGGGGACCAGCAGCTGAGAATCCTCCTTCGCCACTCTGAAATCCATTTTCCTGCAGCAAGGCCTTTTAAAGTTCCATTCCAGAGAACAAGAATAGAGGTGCTCAAAGATCTAGGCCCAGGCTTGAAAACCCAGCTGCCAGGCCCAAAAATACAGCTTCAAGACCTGCCACACTCATTCCCTCTGCCCCCCAACCTGGCCAGCCAAGGCTGGGGACACACGTTCTGGATCCAGGCCACCAGAGCCAAAATAGGCGAAAAGTTGTCTCCAGAGAAGCAGGTGACCGAAGACACAGAGCTTTAGTCAATATTTGCAAGGCTGTTGGCAGATTAGATATATCTGTATTCAAACACTGCAATCTGATTTCTCCATCAAAAATACACTTAACATTTTTCTTCCCTTAGTTAACTCTAGTGGTTTTTCTACTCAGAGTCAGGTAAGGCCCTCTTAGCTCACTTTTGTGTATATATGTGTGGCGGTTATAGGTCATTACTTAACATGAGATATTTCCTGGGGGTGCAACTGCAATACAGATGGGCTCCAAGTCCTCTGGATAGATATGAAAATGTATATTATTTTATACACATGATCTCAAACTCCTGCCACTATTTATACATGCAATGGTTCTGTTGTGTGCAGATGCAAATCATGTACACATTGAGTTCCAAATTCCTGAAATGCTCCATCTATACTTGATATAAATAGACATACAGTAGCTGAGAAAGTAACCCAACTTTACTATTACTCTGTTTACTTCCTATCTAACAAAATAACTGTATCCAGAACACTATACCAACCTTAGAGCATCACTGAATAGCATGTTGCAATTAATTAGAAACATGATATCTATATGGGGAACACATTTTAGGGAATACTAAGACCTAGGGAATAGAAAACAAAATCTAAGAAAACTTTAAAAAATAAGTAATTCCTGAAAGAACAAAGCAAACCCATTCCTTCATACCGAGCTTCTGAAAGCTATTCCAGCAGCCCCTCCCCCAAATAGGCACAAAATTTATGGATCTTTTACAAGGTAATAAAACACAGTAATTACCTCCCTGCATCCCAAACTAAGAGAACAAATTAAGCCAGAACTTGAAAAGAATTTTAAAGAGTTTTCCCTTGTTCCAAATAGGAAAAGAAAATGCAGAGACGTAGAAAACCTGTGCTTTTCCCGCAGGAAAGCGGGTCAGCCGAAGGAAAGCGGCTAAAGGAAGCCAGAAGCCCCGCTGCCTGCAACGGTCTACACTTTGGAAATGCAGCAACTTCCCTCATGCCAAGGAAAGGCAAAAGGATGGGAGAACCTGCAAGGCGACGAGACAAGTTTTCTCAACGCATTGCTGGGACTGACCACAATTCCCGAAGTCACAGTCTCCGCAGGCGCCGCAAGTAGTGGACAAGGAGAGCGGCCCACGCAGCAGCCGACGCGCCTGTGGCCTCTACTTTGCTTTTGCCTCGCTGCTCCATGTAGTGGTTTGTCTGGGACTTGCCGGAAGAAACAAATACACCCTTCTGACCCCCCCGCCCTCCAAACACACACACATCTTTGGTCTCTGCGACCGCCCCTCCTGCACAATGCCAGCTTTGCGGGTAGACTCTTTGTCTACCAGAAGCCCCGCATTCGCAGAGCGTGCGACTGGAGGGAACCCAGCTCCAGAACTCCTTCGAAGTTAAATATTGACCAGCGTCTCTTTCAAAGGGCTGCAGCTGCCGGAAGAGCAAACTCCTCCCAAAGGCCCAGTGCAAAGCCTCGCGCGCGGTGACGAGTTTGGAGCAGCGCTTACCTCGAAAGATGTTCAAGACTGAACCCCAAATTTTCTCCAACTCCGGGAGCTCAGGGAATCGCCTTTTCCGGTGACCAGGCGCTCTGCGGACAAATAAACAGCAGAGGGTGAACGGTGGCTGCGAAAGAAGGGAGTTGGAGAACCGGAGTTGGAAGCGCGGTCGGCACGGACGCCAGGGTGGCCCCCCGGGTGACGCGGACACGGAGGAGTCGCCAGGGCATTCGTCCATGCGGCGCACTCATTGCTCGAAAGGTTCCAGTCTACAAATGGCCTGAAGATGGTGATTTATTTTTGTAAAATAAATACATACTCCATCTCCGCACCCACACTCTTCTTTTTCTTTCTTTATATAGGGGGTGGGAAGGGGGGAAGGAGGAAGAAAATGCACGAGGCGGAGCAAGATAGGAAGGTGGAAGGGGCTTTGCTGTTGGTGCCGACTCAACTAAGAGAGCTCCTCTCGCACCTCAACTTGGGGGACGTGAATGCAAGCTTTATTTTCTTTTGCTAACAAAGAGAAGCCTTGTCTGGGAGCATTCAATCACGGACTCTCCTGGAACCTCACTAACGATGTTCATTTCTGTTTGGCGCGAAATCAGACCCTAGCTCAGCCCATGAGCCAGGGACAGCCTTGAGAGGTTTTGTCTTCTGGTTCATTCAAGCCCTGGGCGCGTCACTTCTCCATCCCAGTGGGCTGGCAGGACGACCACAGCGTCCAGTCCCTCACAGCAGGCCAACTTTGGCTGCTAGAAATAGGAGGAAACTGGGAAAGACATGAACAGGGGACAATACTGGATAAGGGCGGGGGGGCCTGTCTGGCCTTGCCTTGTTCAGTGACAAGCCTCGAGACACCCTAATTCTACTGTCACCTCACCTCTCAAGGTACTTGCAACCCTCTCTGCTCTTTAACTAGCAAATGGTGGTCAGCAAACTCGGGGGTGGCGGGAAGGCACTGGGGAAGGGGCAAAGAATCCTCATCCTCCGGGATGGGCTCCGGCTTGGAGAAGTTCCCTCTGGGCTGGGACTCTGCAGGGTGAGTTGCTTCCACAGACCTATCCCTCGCTACCACCCCATTCACCCAAACCCGCATAGCCTCCCCACACTCCAACCAGCCCCAAACCAACCCTTGATGGCTGTTCGGCATCCATGCAATCCTGCTGATAGCGCCAAGAGAGGCTACCAAATAGCTGACAAGTCCCCTGACCCTCAGGCTTCAGGGCCCCCTACTGCACTAAACAAGTGGCCCAAAACCAGCAGCTAGCTGCCCTCTGCCATCACCTCGACCTGTAGCCCTCACCCTCCATTAGGCACTTGGGACTCAGAATCCATGCTGAGACCCTCTCTCTTGTTCAAGTTCGCCCTTTATGTCCCCAAAGGGAGTGCCCCCTAGCCTTGGGGCTCCTGCCGTGACCCTGAGCAAGTTGGGGCTTAGCTACTCTGCACGTTGCCACTTAGCATCTCCCCAGAAAGAACAGCTATGCCACCATCCACCATGCCCCCCCACTGCAATGCTTAGAAGTATTGTAATTATTATGGTTCTTATTGTTGCTATTGCCTTATCCCCAAGTCTAATATTCATGGCTGCTGTTCCCCATAAATCGTTCAGACTAATGAGTCACAAAGAGATGTTGCCCAGGTCCCTACTCTTCCTCTGCAATGGCCGCTGCCGCCGCTGTGGCCTCTCTCGGCGTTTTTTGCGCTCGTTTGCTCCCTCGCTCGCCCGGCCCGGGTGATTTATGAACACCGGGAAAATTGAACAAAGCCGTGCGCGGGTCCTATGGTATCTCCGCAGCCTTTCCCAGTGTGAATCAGAACATTACCAACTGTCTGCGCATCCGTCTCACTTCATCACCAAAGCCAGGATGTGACCGCAGAAAACCCGAGCCCGAACTCACGTTTCCCCGGACGCGGCGCGCACCCGGGACTCGCAGAAACCTCGCACGTGGGCCCGCCAGCTCGGGTCCTCCCCGCTCAAGGGCTCTCTCCAGCCCTCTTGAAGGAGTTAAAAGCCTTCGGAGATAAATATGAGAGTGTGTGTGTTTAAAAATCAAATAGGAAGTTGGGGGTCTCACTTCTGAGAGATTCGTTCCTGTGAGGCCCTGAAGACTCCTATCCATTCCTGATGATTCGCATTAATTATTTAATGAGTCACGTGACCTCAAAGATTACAATTTCAATCTCTCGAACAGGCACTACACCTTTATCTGCTGCAACCAGGGTTCTTGGTTGGCTCTTTTGGTTCCCAGGCCTCATGAAAGCAGACAAGCTGGGGCAAGGGAACGCCAATGAAATCCCAGGGTAAGCACAGTAAAATTAGTCATTCTGAGACTATGAGAACTGTGGACAGTGGGATGTCCACCACTCTTCCAGGGACCCTGACATCTGTCCCCTCCTGAGCCCAGACGTCGGCCCACCTATCTCAGCACTGTGGCTAAGAAGGTTTGGTTATATAATCACTCTGGGTGCTTTTATGCCTCATCAAGCAAGAATCTACCCTTCTAACCTGGCTGAGTACACCTGTGGCCATCCATGCCAAGTGTAAACCCAGATGTTAGTCCATTCCAGGAAGAATAGCCTTCCACCCAAAAGATTCCTGTGTGCTTACTCTACTCAAGGTGAGACCAAAGGCTCTATTCAATCTACACATTCATAACATAAAGAACATTGGCAGGGAGCATTCAGCTGCCTCAGTTTCCTCATCGGTAAACTGAGAGATTGAACCAAAATGGCCTCTAGATCTCTTTCACCTGGAACATTCTTTCCATCAGGGGATCTCTTTTAGCCCCAGGAATCAATTCCAGAAACACTGGGGCTGGCCTGAAAGGGGGTGAGGCAGAGTTTACTCCATGAGCTTGGGGCCTTGAGAAGAAGACATGACAGAGTTCTAAGGCAGAAGTTTCAGGTGAGAATATTTCACAACAGCTTCAGCAGCCTCCTTGATGCTATCAAAGAGTTAGAACACATGTCTCTTCCTCCTCTTTTCCCAGCCCATACACTTTGAGAGAAGCAAATTATTCTTGGATCTCGGTATAATATAGAGAAGGGCAACAGAAGAAGACGATGAGAAGGGTGAGCCTGTGTTCTTCAATACAGGACCTCAGCTAGGGATGCAGAGACCAAGCCAGTGCGAAGAACAGCCTATTGCCTGCACAGAACCCACTCTTTCAGACAGGAAGCCCCAGGTTTCTGTTTGCTACATTGATTCTTCCAGTTTTTTCTTTCTTTCCATTTTAAAGAGTCATTGATCTGTTTTTGTGTTGAAATTGCTGGAGGGAAGGCAGTGGTGAAAAGAGCAGTATGGTTTGGAAGTTAGGGGAGTAGGAGGTCAGAGGAGAGATGGTGATACCCAGATAGGGAGGAGGCTGAGAAGTGGGGGGAACGTGAGCACCCTGGGACAGCTGAGTACAAAGTCAGAGACCCTGTGCAAAGGGCCACTCTCCATATATCTAGGTAATCTTCCCATGAGCTCTATCCTGGGTATTAAGTATTCTACTATGCCTGTCACAGTTGAATTCCCCCTGTAATAAAACACCAGGTATATTGTAGATTTCAGCAAAAATAGGAAAGAGAGCCTGCAAAGTGCCATTTTTCTTCAGCGGGGAGAGTGTTAAGTACTTAATACAAACTGTGACTATTAAAGTGTCTCCTATCCAATATAGGTTGATTTCAGATGTTGACGAAACTTTTATCTCTTGAGTCATGCACAACTTGACTCTGTGACTAAAGCAGATGAGTCTGTGTTAGAGGGAAAGAGGAAAAAAGAGAAGAAAGAGAGGAGAGCATGTGTAAGGGTCATTTGGGTAAGAGAATTATAGAGCTTACACAAAATACTGTCTTTAAAGGTCAAGGGTTTGAGGGGCCAGTAGGGTTTGCTTAAAAAAAAAAAAAAAAAAAACAATTAATGAGATAGAAAATTTGTCCTCTGGGTGAACTCTTATGGTTGCCCTAGCAAAGGGCAGACAATGCATGATTTTGAAGCACAAAGTGGGACTTTCTCAGCTGTTATAACAAGCTCCCTTAAATAGAAAATCTGAAACAGGCAAAAACACTGTGAAGAAATGACACAATCATTTGGATCACTTTGGATCATTTTTGACTTGGTAAAACTTACCAATACTTTAACAATCACGACAGTTTGGGTAAAAATGCCATTTTATCCTGGAATATTAGAAAAACAATCTTGATCCTCTCTCTTCCTTTCCTGGATAAACCATAAGGGTAAATGAAAGAAAATTACCCCCTTCACCGCCATACAGCTGCCTCCAGTATGAAGCTAATGAATGTCCCCATCCCCCTCCTTCCCTACAAAGGAGAATATAAGAATTTACCTTAAATGATGATAATCTGCCATTTGAGGTATTGCAGCTCAACACTCAGTTTCCACCAAGAGTCTAGGCATTTTTTGAGCAGACAGCCAAGATGCTGCGTCCTTGCCCGAGACCACATTATTTGCAAGAAGATCCCTTGCTTCTCCACAGACTTCCCAGAGAATGCCTTTCAGAATTGCTGTTGAATTACAAAGAAGTATTTATTGTATGAGGTGATTAATGATTCCTGGGGAAATTGCTATTTTCAGCGTGATTTAATTTCATTTTACAAGTGCATGTAGTAGGGGGAGGGTTAATAAGTTTCAGCAGCAGTTGCAGTGCCTCCAGAAATCCCTGGCACCCTTTCACACCTTATAAATGCACTTTATGTCATGTTTGGCCTGACTCGAGAAGGCAGATACTTATCTGCGCCTGAATTTTCTTGGGAAGAGGTGGAGGCCCCTCTGAGACTGGTGTCCATCACTTCCCTCTCAGGTCTAGCTTGTTCATAGTTAGAGAGCCTGTATCACATGCTGGGCAGCAGAGGCAGGAGTAACAGTACTGACTACTGGCTAAGGGTTTGCCACTGATGGACGAACGTTTAAAACTTCTCTATAATTGCAGAAGTAGGTGAGTGCCCCCTCCTATCTCTGCTAAAATTATTACATAAACTAAATATTGCCCTCCTTCAAGGCCTAGTGATAGTTCTTGAACTCTGGGGTTAGTGTGTGTCATTTTTTGTATCTCGTCCTTTCAGTGACAACCAAGTCTAAATCCTCTTAACTGACTTGTAAATCAGTAAATAAATACTAGGGTTATGAAAGATTGAGAGGTGCATTTTGATTTTTGACACTTTGAATCTAGAATCTCTGGGCAGGGCAGAAAGATCTAGGAGTGTTTGAGGAAAGTGACCCTAATTCAGAGTTTGGCTTTCTTCTAGCACTAAATATTCCCAGGTCTACCTTGCTTGGGGTGCATTTGGAGTGTTATTAAACTTTTTTCTTTCCTCAGGAGAAACTGTGGAGGGTGTACTGCAAAAATTCAGTTTATTTTGAAAGCTCTTCCAGAAAAAGAAAGAAAGAAAGAAAAAGAAAGAAAGAAAGAAAGAAAGGAAGGAAGGAAGGAAGGAAGGAAGGAAGGAAGGAAGGAAGGAAGGAAGGAAGGAAGGAAGGAAGGAAGGAAAGACAGAAGGAAGGAAGGAAAAAAGAAGCAAACAAACAAAAATTCCCAAGCTGTAGTTAGTGAAGAGAACCTTAAAAACAGCCAAGAAACAAAAAACAGTCTCAACCCTTTGCACAAACTATTTTTTATCTCCAGGGAAACAGGCAGATTAAGTGTGAAGGTGCAATAAATACCAAAGAGACCACTTCTTTCCAAGTGTGCTCAGAGTTCAGCGTGTAGAACAGCTGCAGAAACTCCTGGGCCCACAGCACTGCTTGGTTTCACCTTTCATAGCAGGGAAGGACACGTTTCTATGCCTTACAGAGACTTGAAGCCTGAAAGCCTGGCCAAGTTTGGGAAGAAGAGGAGCCCTCTCAGAGCTCAAGAGCCTTCATGCTCTTTGGAACTTTTCCCATAGTGGGTCAAACTTGACAAGAGTTCAGCTCAAGTTGAACACACTCACACAAATTATGTGAGCAGTCCAAATCCAAGTGAACACAACTCAAGCCATCTACAAGATTTTCACATGCAAGGTCAAGCATCTCAACCCAGAGAACTTTTTTTTTTTTTTAAACTAAAAGTAAGAAACACAAATGTGTCTTAGAACTTTAATTTTTTTAAAGAGTTTATTCTTAGCACATAGCTTTCTATATAGCCACACCACAATTTGCACAGTTGCACATGGGTCTAGATGCATTCCCCGTCCCCGATTGTGCCTCAGAATAAGACAATATCTCTACAACAGTATTTTAAATAAATGCAAAGAAAGGAAACTATCAGGTGTCACAGCTACCATCAAGGTCGATACATTTTGAGAATTAAATAATCTTGTGAAGTCCACAATGTCTACTCATTTATTCAGTTCAAGACAAGCTTGTTTGAGCTGCCTTCATGACAGAGGGGAGATAAGGAAGGTAGGAAAAGGGTCTATTTTCTTCTGCTTGCAACACATATACATGTACATATCCTCAATCAGCATGGGCTGTCCAGCTGACTTTAGCCATCTCAGAAGTATTTGATGCCAAGTAGTCCTTCTGAGGTACCCAAACCTGGCAGCCTTGTTCAGGCTAGCAGGTTGTTCCACCAGCCAGTACCCTGGCCATTGTCCTCTCTTGGGTGGCAACCAGCACATACTCTTACCCCGACAATGTCGTCTTCTTTTTCATTATCCTTTTCACCAAGTTGGGTTTTGTTTTAGGGTCTCTTATGGTCCAGAAGGGTAGGGGTGGATGGGGAAAAGGGTAAAAGAGAGAAGAGAAGCAGGTGAGGGAAAGAAACTGATCTAGATCTCTAGAAGATTATATGGAGGAGGGAGTGGGTGTCGAAGCGCCCTGGTGGGCGTGGGGATGCGGGTGCGGGCTCTGAGTTTGTGCTTTCCCTGGAGGGCCTGCTGAGGCTGAGGCCGAGTTGGAGGATCGCATCTTAGTGTTGGGCAGTTTATGATCTTTCTTCCACTTCATCCTCCGGTTCTGAAACCAGATCTTGACCTGGCGCTCGGACAAGCATAGCGTGTGGGCGATCTCGATGCGGCGCCGCCGGGTCAGGTAGCGGTTAAAGTGGAACTCCTTCTCCAGCTCCAAGACCTGCTGCCGGGTGTAGGCGGTTCGAGAGCGCTTGGGCTCCCCTCCGTTATAACTGGGGTTGACTGAAAGCCCATAACCCCAAGGAAAAAGCCAAGAAGGAGGGAGTGGAAGAGAGGGAAAGGAGGAGGAGAGAGAAGGTGGGGTGAGGAAGAGCAATTGGACATCATCATTATATAATAACCTGACACCAAGTTCACGCAAGATACATAAAACGGCAAAGAAAATGTTTCACAGGCTATTGACAACGGGAAACACCCGAGAGCCATAAAGAATGGTGCTGGGCATTGGGGCTGAAGAAAAGCTTCAAAGACACATGGCCTGAAGCCTCTGCCAGGGCAATTAAATTTATGGGGGCTATAATTACTGCCCTAACAGTTTGGTGTCTCGTAAATCTCCAGATAAAGGGACCCCGGGTACAAAAGGGTTCTCACATTGGGATCAGGCGGCTGGCTGGCGCGCACACTCCCACATCCCACTGTAGCTTGGGCCAGATGGGGGCTCCCCTCCCGAGGCCCCCTTCCCCTCGGCCTCTCCTCCTGACCCCCGCCCCGACCCTCACACCCGGGCCAGGCCCCAGTTCATCCTCCCGCGCCTCCCCAGCGGCGCCACGTACCGGCGCTGACATGGATCTTCTTCATCCAGGGGTACACCACGGGCTCCTTGCCCTTCAGGCCCGGAGTGCTCTTGTCGGCCAGGAGCAGTGGGCACGCGGGGGCGCTGCCCCCTGTCGGGACGCCCGGGGTGGCGGGAGTCGCCTCGCAGCGCCGCGGGGGCGCCAGGGGCGCCGCGCGATGCTGCGGGGGAGGCGGCGGTGGGGGCTGTCGCCCGGGCGGCAGAATGTGGCTCGCGTGCAGGCCGTGCCCAGGACCCTTGGCGTGCGCTGGGGGCTGCTCGGGCTGTGGTGGCCGCCCGGGGCTGGCGCCGCCGCGGTAGCCATAGGGGTAGGAGGCGTCGGTGGCACCGTGCGCGGGGTAGAGCGCGGCTGCGGGATAGGAGGGCTCGCGGGAGGCCCGCGGCGCGTAGTAGGAGGCGGGGGGCTCGCGGCTGCCGCCCGCGTGGGGGAGCTGGGGCTGCTGCGGTGGCAGGTGCTGGGCCGCGGGCGCTGGGGGCTGCTGGTAGCCGGGGCCCCCGCCCGGGCCGCCGTCTCCGCCGCCCGGGCCGCTGTGCTGCGCGTACTCCTCGAAGGGAGGGAACTTGGGCTCGATGTAGTTGGAGTTTATCAAAAACGAGCTCATGGTCATTAATTTGTGAAGTGCAAAAATACTAATTTTTCTCGCGTTGTCGTTTTTCTGGGCTCGCCGAGGCCCCTCCCCCTCTTGCCTCGCTTCCCATCCCCCTTTTCCTCCGCTCCCTTCCCCTCCCCCGCTGTCAAGCGCCTACCCCTCCCCCTCCGCCACCACCAATGCCACCAAAGTTCGCGCCGCTCCTCCCCCGCCCGCGCCCGCGCGCGCGCGCTTTCCTTCTCGGCCCCGCGCGCACCCCGCCCCGTACCCCCACGTGACCGCCCCCGCCAATGGGCGCGCCGCGCGCGCGGACCCGGATCAGGAAGCGCGCGGGAGGTGATGGATGCTGCTGTCCAGCCCCAGGCGGAGGGAGGGAGCTGACGCTTTGGTCCCCCAAACCTCCCCCATCTTTTAGTCCCACTGGGAATTCGGGGCTCGCCAGGCTTCAGGTCCTCTCGGACCCCCAGGCTGTGCCCTACTCCTGGCCTAGGTCCTAGGGGAGCCGGGCACCCGCGGCCCAGTGCTGACCTCCGGCCCAGCCTAACTCGGCCTGGCATCCTTCAGGGTTCGCGGCCGGCTGGGGGAAGGAATACTGTCGGGATCAAGAGGGTATCCTAGTTTTCATCCTGGGTCGCTAATAAAATGGTCCCGTTTTCTCACCAGTTGATCCCCTTCCCCACATCGTGTTCGCCGCGTCCGCGCCCAGCTTTGAGAAGCCGGTCAGGAGCTGCATGGGGTGGGTGAGCAGCGGGAGGTTGTTGAGCGAGGCCATTCCGGTATTACCGGATGGACACTATTTATTTTTCCTTTCTTTTAGAGACAGTCTATTTTTTTCCTAAGAAAAATCAGAACCTTCTAATAGCATCTCATTTGATGGAGGTGTGTATGTGAGAGTTAAACAGGCTCGCATTTACTATGTGCAATTGTGAGAAAGAACAGGGCCCAAGGATGGGAATGTATAAAAGCGACGCCTCCACAAAATCGAACTTTGAAAGCCGATTTCAGAACAATTCCCAAACAAAAACAGGCTAAGGATAGAACAGGCACTGTGCCCAGTCTGATCGCCTACAGGTCTTTTCCAGCTAAGAATTTTATGTTTTGTCGTTGGGATGTTGCTTTCTCAGACTGAATCTGAAGCTAAAGTTATATTTACAGCACAGTCAATAATTTCTAAATTGCTAAAAATTAGCATATTAACGATATAGTAGCTCTAGAAAGGGGGAGAGAGGACTGTTGCCTGCCATTCGGTAATTGAAATTTGATGGGTAAACTAATTACATCATTATTAACAAATAAATTACTTATTAATTCCACATAATGTTGATCTTTGAAGTAAATACTGGTGCCTTACTGTGTACTTTCCCTTTCCTTTTCTGAGGAACAGACACACCTAGATTTACTATTCAACCCAGATTAAAGCAGTGCAAACTAGCATAGTCACCATTCTAAAAATACTTTCATATTTGGCATGCAAAGCAAGGATTTTTCAGATAGTATACCTTATTTGATTTTTCAAAGAGCAGTATAAACAGCCTTCTCACAACTGAGTCTGGAACGAAGACAAGAAAAGTTATAGCCTAACCCTGGAGACACTTCAAAAGGAATGTCAATTCTATCTTCATTTACATCGGTTACTCATAAGAGTTACTAAATGCTAGAATATCCATTTGATGGATAGTCATTTAATGCTTTGCCACATAATGTCTATTATAAGGGACTAATCTTTAAACTAATTTAGGAAAAGAGGTTAAAAAAGGGATCATGTTAGCTTTCTAACTGGCATCACTCTGAAGTGGTACAAAGAGGTTTTCCACATTGGCTGTGTGTCTGTGAAGAGTGCTGTCCATCGTCGTGGGACACCCTGAAAATTTTTTAAATGAAATCTGAGCCATAGACAGAAATCGACACTGAGTGTAATCTTCAGACATCCTCTCTAAACTCGGGGAAGAATCTAGCCTGTGACACAGCTGCCTACACCAGTATCTCTCTACAGCAAGAAAAAATAACATATACATATATCCTGAATATATATAATATGAATAATGTATACGTACACACTGTAATTTACAAAAATTGAATCTAAGCTTCAGGGAGAGAAAAAAATACGACAAGGAAATTTTGCCATCCTTCTCATGTCATTAGCTTTGAGTACTGGGTCTTTAGCATGTCTGTTTAATATTATTTACAGACACTAAAATGCAAAATTCATGTTGTTTAGCCTCAGAGCCTTCTACCAGCTTTCTATTTTAAAGTATTAACAAGGCACGGACACTGTTTTGTATATGGTTAACCTAAACGAGTTAACTGCGCCTGTGTTTCATGTGGTTCTATTACTTTAGGAAGATGGGCTTACACGGAATCCCCCAAGGCCTGTAACTTGTCTTTGTGGTTCGTATCATAAACACAAACGGAGCCAGGACCACCAAGTGTTATCTCACACACCGACATTTTGACATTTTACTGCAAGATTTATGGTTGTAATAAACAATCTCAGTACCTTTTCTGATCCTTCCACAATCCTTCTGTGCAAGCCATAGCATCATTCCATTGAATCAAATAATCTTTTGAAAAAGATTTTTTTAAAAAAAAACATCTTGCCTTTACATAAAATCGAAGACACCAAAGTAAAGCCAGGAAGAAACTAACTCAATTAATAAATAAACTGAAGTTTACCAGCAGCATCTCGCCCGAGAAAAAGATAGGATGCTCTGAAATGGAGCAGAAAGGGAGCATGCTAATCTTCGCACACCAACTGGCTCCAGTCCCAAGCAGAGTGAAAGCGTTATCCTTTCTTGGGAAACTGGTATGCATATTTTCTCATTTCCACGTGCAGGGATAACATATATTCCCAACAAAAGCTTTCTTAAAATCCCATTAAGTAAAATAACTTTTCATCATGTCCTCAAATCCCAGATGGAGAAGAGCAAAGGGAGTCCAAGGGAGAGGGAGGGCAAGAGGAAGGCAGTGTTTGCAGCCTAGTTTGAATCTGATTTGAATCATTTTGAATATATTTGAAACAGCCTTTCCTCTTGAATGCAACCCTGTCCCAAGTTTCAAAGTGACCGAACAGTGACACCGTGTGCATTTTGTTTCTTATTAATCTTACACATTGACAGTCTTTGTTAAATCACAAGGCGCACCCTTCACCAGGCGACATTTTCATATTTGTTAGACGCGCTGACCTGAAGTTCACCTCGGCCTTGGACTTTGCGGTTCTAAAAGGTCTATACAGTGTCTTTTAGAGAGCACGGTGCTTTGCCCAGGTCACTCCTTCTCAGGGAAAACCAAGAAAGAGGAAAGCAAAGGAAATGTAAAGGTTACGGAATGTATTGACTGTATTTGTCCTTTGTTCTTTAGAGCTAGAGTCCCCCAGACTGACTGTTCTCTATGTGAAGCATATCTCTGGAGTGTACACGGGAATGGCTGAATTTCACAATGCCTGATGGTGGCATTTGAGGGCTTCCTCCCCACCCATACCAGGAGTATGATTTTAGAGAAGCAATACATTACCAGTCATTCGACCAATTAATTATTTGGGGGTAATTTCTTTGCAGTAGTTTATAATTATGAACACAACCTAGGCATAAGGATTGAAATTTATATTCGGATTACACATAAATTTTAACTAGGCTTGTATAAGAGGCCTAAAGATCAAAAGTCTCCAGATAAAAAAAGTAAGTAATCTAAAAGCAATAACTTCTGCAGGTAACTTTTACTTTAAAAATTAGCTAAGAGGTGTCTATGATTATTGAAGCTGACATGTTTCTAAGACATGGAACATTTTAAACCAGTAATATAATAACAAGTTCTTCTCGAGGAGACACATAATCATCTTAGTGAGTAATAGAGGGGGTTTCAGTTTTCTTCATTTTGCTAGTCCAGATGTGGTGAAGTGTTCACTGCTGTAACAGCAATCACCACAGTTGTTCCCTTTCTTCTGTTTTCATCTGGCACACCCCCATTTGGCTTCAAACTCCTGGCCAGAGTGAAAACTTTACACATTGTGCAGTGGAAGCAATCTGATTACTTCCAAGAAGGAAATATTTACCACTGAATAGACCCGGCACCAGCAAATTCAATCAACCAGAATATATTGGGATGCTTTTAAACATCCCTGCAAGAGTCTAGATTCTGAATAGTTGAATTAGCTTATCTCTAAAATAAAAAGAAAAACCTAGAAACAAGTTTTCATCTTTTTCTTCGCTTTCCTACAATGATTACTTAAAAATCAATACATAGAAAAGGGAAATATGTCCCCCAGAAAATAGATTCTAATGGCACCAACACTTACAGCTAATATAGGTATATAAAAAATAAAATATTGTTTAGCTCTCCAGTTACAACTCACACATGAGGCATGGTTCCAGTCGGCTTCCTTAACACACTGTTCCCTTTCTTTTCTGCACTCTCACCCTTCCTCCATAGCTGGTGCCCCTCTCCTTAGCTTTTATTCCAAATGTATTTTTAAAGAGTATTTTCTGGAGAATAGAAGTCTGTCACAGTGATCTGCATTTGTGGATTCCACCTTCCTGCTTAAATGGCTAATTCTTTACAGTTTAGTTATTCACTTATAGATTGTAGCATTTCAATAAACAATGAAAAATTTCCAACAGCAGGAACGTTTTCATGGTACCAATAAGCATTTTCTCACTGGTGGAGGGGTGGAGGGATCCTGTCCCTTTCAGGAGGGTCTCCACTCCCTTCCTCCCCTTCCCAGCTCTAAGAACTCTTTACATTTAGTGGGTGGGTGTTTCAGAAAGAGCATTTGAAAATGCTCCATGTTTGAAAATGGCAAAGAATATATTTTTGCAAGAAGTGCCTGTGTTTGCCCTTTCTTCATACACTTTAGGGATCATTATATGTACTAAAAAGAAAAAAAGAAAAAAAACCCCAGGCCAATTAAAATCACTGTTGTTCTCAAAGGAAGTTTCCTACTCGTTCTCTTGCCTTTGAAGGAATGATGGAACATTGAAAACTTGCTATATTATTTCTTAAAGGTCCACTGATGAGTTTTGAGCCTTTTTATTTTGTGACAAACCCATAGACTCCTGGTTCTCCAACGGCAAGGTGTTGGCGTTTCAGTAATCTATGCCTATTTACCTGCTGCTATTCCCTCAGAATGGGAGCGATAATTCAAGATGAAATACAGCACGTATTACTCTTGAAAAGAGGAATTTTCTATCCTTTTCTCCGTAATTGAGGTCATTCAACCACTAGGGTTCACCTGGAGTCCATACCGTGATACACGCGTCACTCCAAGCCATTTTATCTTTTGTGCTGATAGTCAAGATCGCAGCTCTAACATTGACATCAAACTCTGTCTGGGCAGATGACTAAGAGTGCTGCACAACGTAAACTTTTGACCCTCAACTTTTTGACCTGCAGTTGCAACGCACTAACCACAAAGATATACAAAGCTGTGCCTCTTCTTTCAAGGGGAAGTCCCCCCCACTCCCATGGCAGGATCTCAGGGACGCCCGACTTCTGCCACTGCCTTTTGGACTAGGAGGGTGCATTGGATGTTTTGGGGTGTTTGTGACTGTATTTCCTGTGAAATCAGCCTCCTATCTCTTTTTGTCAGCACTTAAAATAGGAATGAGATTATTTTGAAATCACTCATCATTACATTTATGAGGAAAATGAATAGGATGGGGGAACCGCACAAAAAGTGAAAGAAAAAAAAGATGGGTAGAAAGCAGGTAATGGAAGTTGGAGACATTTTTTTTCTTTATTTAAAAATAAAGACGCTGCCCTAATTGTTGGGTGAGCTGGCCCTGGCAGGCGAGTTGACTGTGAACTTGTACTAAAGCGTGCTCTGCTGGCGATTCCTAGGGTGTGCAGATTTATCTTCTCTGCATTTACTTAACCCGGCAGTGAACTGCACGGGCGTCATTTGTTAGGCGATGACAGACTTCACCTCCAGCAAGGGCTGCTTCACAAAATCGCAATAATTACCCAATAACCTTCATAACAAATATTATTATTGAAATGACCAGTTTGTGGGGAGGGGACCTGGTGGGAAAAGACCGTTTTCTTTGTGAAAAACACCCAACAAAACAGACCCAGGCAGATCTTCCAGTTCTGGGGTCTGGAATAGCTAGGGCTGTGGCTCCCCACTCCTATGTGGGCGGGGGCCTAGGTTGACCCCCTTAGCCCTGTCTGGAGGCCCCATTTATAGTTTCCTCGCTGACTGGAAAGAAATTCTGCTTTAGAAGCCAAAGGGATGGAGCCCACACTGTTCTGCACTCTCCATAGTGGGCAAACCTCAGAAAGACTCCCACACTGAAATGGAAGAGAGGCTTCAAAGGGCATCTTTTAAGCTAAAAGGACTGTTTACCTCTTTAATAGTCCATCTTTCAGGATGTAATTTGCTCTCCCCTCACTAATTGTTTGGATATAATATTCTTCACATCTCAACAGATCAACGTGACTCCGTTTCTGGTAGAAAATTCTGTCTTGCTCTCTCAGAGCCGCCAACAATGAAGCAGGGGAAAGAGCAGGAAAAGAGAAATCTTAGCATAATGTTGTGAAATTAGACCATGGAAACCCTAACAAACCCCTAAGTGAGTGTGACCAGAAGCTTCCTATTATATTTATAGTTCAGGAAATATTGTCTCTTCAGCTTGTAGAAACAAACGAGGCCCTGCATTTCAGACACCTTCTCCTTTTACAGGACCAGGAGTACAGACAGATACTTCTGCCACCAGCTGAGGCTGGGTGTCTTCAGAAAACCCTCAATGTCAGAGATTTTTCTCTAAGTTCCCCTACCAAAAAAAAAAAAAAAAATGCAAGAGAAGAAATGACTTATCTACAAAACCAGCCATCTCTTTACTATGCTTCCTATGAAAATAGGAAAAAAGAAAAAAATTCCTCCAGTAACTCTCGCATAGGTCTGACTGGATCCTGTATTTTTTAAAAAGTCATTTAACTCTGTGCGAGTTAGCTCGCTCCTTAAACTCTAAAGTTTTATGAAGATTACACAGACAGAAAGAAGCAAGCTGACAATATTTATAGCCTCTAATTCTTTTAAATCATGGGGAAAATTCTCTATATCGTGTGATGCTAGATATAGGTCCAACAGCCTTTCTGCTCATTCCCATACCCCACTGTGGGATGTGGCCACTGAGGTGGTGTGGCCGCTTCCTCCAGGCGAGTTACTCAAGTGAACCTGCCAGCAGCCCTATTACTCTTTTTTTCTGCTACTAATTTTAGTCACCAAGAAATCACTCAAGCAAGATCACCAAATGAGCAACTAAAATCAAATCTTCCACTAAATACTTTCCAATAAAGAACCCAAAACTCAGAGCAGAAAAACAAAGACTCCAGAATTCTCACAGACATATAAAATAATAGAAGAGAACCCAAAGAGAGTTTCTACTCTGGTTCCCACTAAGATGCAGACACATTTTCTTGAGTGCTGAAATAGCAATGCTCACTTTAACAAGTTACACAAGATGACTTTAGGAATTTGCCTTGCCACTCACGATTCAAGAGCAGTGGAACTTGTGAGAGGGTTTTGATTTTTCAAAAAACTTCCCAGATTTTGCTTTTGGGACCTCTGACTTTGGGGACATCTGCTGGACTTATGTTGCGAGTAAGTGGCCTCTGCACAATAAAGTGTGTTGAAATTCCAAATCTACACTTTAGAATTTTTTCACTTTAAGCAGTTAGTGAATATCTTTACCAATTAGCACTTGCAGAAATTTAGCACTATCCAGTTCCTAAGGAGAAAAGCATCCGGAGACAGAAGATTTCATTTTTTGTTTCATTTCTGAGTTGGAGACTTTGGCTTAATTCCTCAGACGGGATAGGGAGAAGTCTGCCATGTCCCTTGTGGGTACCCATCCAGAAAAAGACCCAGGACAGGCCACAGTATCCCTAATCAAAGGCTTTGCCACAGGAGAATGTGGGGATTTGGGGCCAGAGGTGGCTGAATCCGAGCTGTAATTGGACCCAGGAAAATTTTATTTCACCTTACTTCACCTGTTGGTGCAATATTGGGGACTGTTTTGGAAATCATAGATTATGTAAATTTCCTGGGATCAAACAGAAAGAGCAGCTAACAAAAGAAAGGCGGAAATCTCCTACTGACAAACAACCATTTTTTTCTCCTAAACTACCCTTTATGACGTGTCAGGGAAAACAACATAATGGCTCTGGGGACTTTTAAGTTGAGCATTGAAGACACCTCGATTTCCCCCCAAACTTTAGGGCACAGTTTGGAAGAATTTCCCCTGTATGTTGAGGGGGAGTCAGTTTCTTTATTCTTTAGTGTTACTTAGGGGAATGCCTAAGATGCCTTTTGAGGGTCCTGTGCGTAGATGTTTTAATTCTACAAAGGAGGAGAGGAAAAGGAGAGGGAGAAGAAAGGCAAGGCGGAAGAAAAGAAAGCGCTTTAACTCCTTTCATTTAGCCTGGGGATTCAAACACTAAAGTTAAATCCGGCCATAAAGTTTATTGCTTCAGACTCACAGGCGGGTGAGAACAGTTCCACCCAAAATAAAAAGAACGTGCAGGCCTGTAAGGTTCAGGGCCTGGTCCCGGGTGCAGGGGAGGGGCTGGTGAGCTCTCCCCAGAGGTGGGGACCAGCGGTCCCCAGCGTCCTGTGGGCGCTAGCGTCCTGGGCTCGGCCTGGCAACCCAGGGGCCCAGCCTGGAGGTGCGGCCCGCGCCTCGCCGACCTCTGCCACTCTCGCGCTCTCACCAGCCAGCCTGAAACCCGGCCCCGGAGGCAGCCGCTTCAATTCAGTCCTGCCAAATGACCCAGGCCCGCGAAGACATATTGCCACAGCCCCATAAGAAATCCCGCCAAAGTCCGCCTCGGCCCTGCCTGGGCCTTTCTCTCAAACTGCCAAGCACTCCCAAGCGCAGCGCGGCCCTTGGCGCCCGGCGGCGCGCGCCCTACTGTCTCCCAGCCCCCACTCTAGGACTCCGCGACCTCCCGAAGAGCCGAGACCCATAGCCCCAGAATGGGGGGTGCTGGCCCTGCCAAGTCCCCACACAGACCCATTCGCACACAAAAATCTTTTACACGCCGGTGAGAGCAGCAGATGTCATTAACATCCGCGATGGTGCAGAAATCAAATTTAGGCCTGGGGATGCGGCGCGGCCACAGGCACTGTTCACTGTGCTGGCTCCGCAGAGCAGGCTCCTGGCGCTGCTCAGGGAGGCAAAGGCAAATTTTGCTCGCCCCTTTTGCATTCAGAGGCAACCTCAGAGTTACTGAACGAGAGAGAGAGAGAGAGAGAGAGAGAGAGAGAGAGAGAGAGAGAGAGAGAGAGAGATCCAGGAAAAAGTTTCCAGAGTACAAATAAACTTGAAAGCGCTCAGGAGGCCAGCTTACCTTAACTCCGAGGAAGCCATTTTTCAAAGAGTTTTGAGAACTTGTGGTTTGGACACTTCTGGACCTAAAATTGACAATTTGAATGACCAGGCGGCACACGTAGCCTGCAAAAGAGTCAAATGGAGTCCAGCGTCAGTGAGATTATATGTTATGTGGTATATAATGTTGGATGTCAACTCCCCAAAACCATAAAACTTACTTTAATGGCCCCACGTGACGTTTTATAGCCAGTGAGCCGATCTGTCTGTGCTATGGATGATTTTACGATCTAATTCATAGACAAAACCCTATTCATTTGGCACCCAAATGTCATATAGCCGGAACTGGGGCTTATAAAGTTTACTGTTTTATAACTTTTAAAAGGAAAGACGGCATCAGTGTAAGCAGTCGGTAAATGTGCAAATCTCTAGTTGCGCTTTAGCTGCTCTGAGGAGTTTCCCAATCGAGCTAGGATGGGGTAAGTACCTTCCATTTGTAGCAAATTAATTGTAGCAAAAGAAGTCAACTGGGTTCAGGGTGAGGAGTGGGAAGGGATGCCTGGGTGGGTTAGGGGCAGAGGGTTTGGGGTCCACAGCTTGGCAGAGCAGCTTCTTCAAGTGGAGGCCCAGGATGGCCTTAGGAAAGAGGCAGCATCTGTGTGGGCCCTGAGGGCCGAGGGCCGCTAACAAAGCCCTGGGCTTTTCCTCCTCTCTCTTCCTCTTTTTTGTACCCAGCAAGTTAACTTGGCTTTCTCATAGATGGGCAGGTTGGACTGAGGCTTTGGAACCACCTACAGCTTTTCCACCATCTGCCCTGAACTTTCTGATGGGTCAGAGTTAGGGAGGCCACGGGTCAGGGTGTTGGTCTGAGGTCTCCTTGTGCAGGCAGGCTGCTCAGGTAGCCTCAGACTCACCAGCTTCCAGGACTGGACTGACAGACAGAAGAGCAGAAAGAGCCGCTCACTATTTGGCACAAACCAGACCAAGAGAACTTACAATAGAAAGTTTATTTTTTGTTTCCAGTCAGTATTTTTTTTTCCTTAAAAACAAATACAAAAAAAAAAAAAAAAAAAGAAAAAAAAAAAGCTGATCACAGTTTGCTTAAACAGCCAGACTTGGACAATATTTGTAACTTTGTTCACAAAAACATACATCACTGAAGCTGCGCTTATAAGAGCCACTTCCAGAGTTCGTGCAAAGGGTCCTACAAAGGCACGCAGGGACACACCGCTCGGAGTCACAGTTTTCGTCACAGAGTCACTAGTCACTACACGTCAAACAAGTTAAGTTGTGTCTCATCAAGTCACCTCTACAACAGCATTAATTACACAAGGAATATAGGTAGTTTGAATAAAAATATCTTTAACAGCTTGGAGCTATTGAGACAGGAACACTTCCACTCACATGCACAGTTAAATAACTGGAGTGCGACACACAACATTGGCACTAAACGAGGTCGAAGGGGAACTTTTTTGTGTGTTTTTTCTCTTTTCTTTTTGTTATAGTTACTTCAAGTAACACAGCTTGCTTCATATAAATAAGTTAAAACATCTATTTTTTTTTTTTTCAAGACAAAGCCATTCAGGACAAAGAGATGAACGGAAAGCAGATCTACTTATACAGGCGCTATAATGGCAATAAACAGGCTCATGATTAAAAGATGAATTAGGGCAACGAGAACAGGGCTTCTTCACAGAAGGAACACAAGGGAGTTTCAGAAAGTCACCTTAGTACTGACACTACGCGGGATCCGCTAATACTGCTCAGTACTTTAAACGCTCAAATACTCAGGGGCGGAAGGCCCCTCCTGCCGCCGCCATGCTCATGCTTTTCAGCTTATTATCTTTTTTCCACTTCATTCTCCGGTTTTGGAACCATATTTTAATTTGTCTCTCGGAGAGGCAAAGAGCATGTGCTATTTCAATCCTTCTTCGGCGGGTCAGGTAACGGTTGAAGTGGAATTCCTTCTCCAGCTCCAGGGTCTGGTAGCGCGTGTAGGCCGTCCGGGCCCTTTTGCCTTCCGGACCGCCTATGTTGTCTGCAACAGAAAAGTCAGCGGTTTAGCCACCCACTCCTCAGCCCCTGGTCACCAAAGTCTACCAGCTGGATGGGCCACGGTCCTGAGCAGGGAACAGGGGAGAAAAGCTCAACAAGTCCTCCCTTTTCGCCCGCCCACCCCTCTCGAATTTCCTTCCCTCTTCCTTTCTAGAAAGAAAACAATACGATTTGGACTCTGGGAACAATCGGCCCATCCGAGGCTGAAACCGCATCCCGGAGCATCGCCCGACTTTCCCTCACCCCTCTCCTGCCCTCTGGCCCTGCCCTTGGAGCCCCGAGGCGGGGGCACAGCCCTCCCAGGCTGTCCACAGCTCAGAAACCCACCAAAGCAAGGCCCTTTCTGAGCGCCCAAGTGGCCTCCAGGTCACCCTCCCTTAAAGTTCCAGCCCTGCGAGCCGCCTACTATTCCAGCCTGCACGCTTGGGGCGCCTGCTTTCTTTTTCTTCCCTATCCTTTCCTGTTCTCCCTCCTGCCCCCAAACTTCAGAATCCCGCAAGCTCTTGCCTGGATTATTGCCCCTCCAACCCCTTTTCGGGGACTCTAATTAGTAACGCTGTTTCCCCAGCGTAGCTCTCCTCATAAATTATCAGCCCTGACAAGCCCGATTCACGGCCCCTACTGCCATCCTCTTCCTCTCTGCACCCTGCTCGGCTAGCCTGACCCGGGAGCGCGTTCCAAGGCTCTGGGGTTCGACATGGGTTTTTTTTCCTTTTCCTCCCTTTCAGCGTCTAAACTTGCTTGGCCAGCGGCCCTCCCCCTGTTCCCCACCTCCGCCCCAAGCGAGCGCAGGGCGCTGTAGAGAAGAGAAGGGGGAAGGAGGAAGGCAGGGGAGACCGGTGGGGAAAGGCTCCACAGGGCTGAGAGAGAGACAAGACCAGGAGAGAGATGGGGAAAGAGGGCGGTAAAGGAAAGAGGAGGGTCGAGAGCCGCACCCTCGCGGCCGCGTGGATGTAGAAAAAGGCTGGCTTTACCATGACTTATGTGCAGCTTGCGCATCCAGGGGTAGATCTGGGGTTGGGCCGGCGGCGCCGGGCTCGGCTCGCTCTGCGCGCTCGCCTGCTCGCTGCTGGCGGGGGCGTCCTCCTCGGCTCCGGACGCTGTGCCAACCCCCTCTCTGCTGCTGATGTGGGTGCTGCCGGCGTTGGCCGAGGCGCCGCTGGAGTTGCCCAGGGAGTTTTTCCCGCCGTGGTGGCTGTCGCTGCCAGGCGAGGGGGCCACGGCGGAGCAGGGCAGCGGGTCAGGCGGAGGCGAGTGCGTGGACGTGGCCGGCTGGCTGTACCTGGGCTCGGCGGGCGCCGCGCTGGCGCCGGCCGCGTAGCTGCGGGCGCGCTCTCCGGAGCCAAAGTGGCCAGAGCCCGAGCGGCCGACGCTGAGATCCATGCCATTGTAGCCGTAGCCGTACCTGCCGGAGTGCATGCTCGCCGAGTCCCTGAATTGCTCGCTCACGGAACTATGATCTCCATAATTATGCAACTGGTAGTCCGGGCCATTTGGATAGCGACCGCAAAATGAGTTTACAAAATAAGAGCTCATTTGTTTTTTGATATGTGTGCTTGATTTGTGGCTCGCGGTCGTTTGTGCGTCTATAGCACCCTTGCACAATTTATGATGAATTATGGAAATGACTGGGACATGTACTTGGTTCCCTCCTACGTAGGCACCCAAATATGGGGTACGACTTCGAATCACGTGCTTTTGTTGTCCAGTCGTAAATCCTGCCTGATGACCTCTAGAGGTAAACTCGTGCACTAATGGGGGAGTTGGGTGGAGGCAAGAGGGGTGGTGCGCGCTTCCCAGGCGCGTGCCCGCCTCCCGCCGCCGCCGTTCAGTCGGACTCGAGCGCCACCCGCTGGAGGCAGGGAGCATCGCTCCGCTTCCGACCCGGGGCTGCAAGGGCCGGGGTCGAATTGAGGTTACAGCCCATTATGGCAAAATTATTGCATTTCCCTCGCAGTTCCATTAGGATGTACCAATTGTGAGGCCGTCAGCTGCCGATCGCGTGCCCGGCGAGGATGCAGAGGACTGGGGGGAGATGGCGACTTGGATTTTATTTACAACAACTTTTATTTCCCCGCTGTGCAGCCCCTCTTATTTTTGTGTCGAGGTTGGGGTCGGTTCTGCCCGTCTTGCCGGCAGCTCTGAAATTTGAAAATACAGATATCACCTTCGGGGAAGTGGGGAGGCCATTTAGCCAATTGGAGAAATAAATCCTGCCCGCAGCAGCAGCTACAATTACGGCTCTGTTTTTGCGAGCGCATGAGGTACAGTGTCCCTGCCGTTCTTAAATGACAGGCGTCTATTAAAGATAGCTTTTGTGTAGTGCTTCTCCTGGGCGAGGTCAAATTCCATACACTTTTATAACCAGATTCGAGTTTTCTTTCGTGTAAATACGGTTTTCGTGTCATTAGTTTGCTATTTAATTTGCTTTAAGTATCCAGCCTAGAGAATCTTCACCACTGGGTCTTTTTCCTCTAGCCAGCCGGGCCCCAAGTCTGAGGGTTCTCCGTGAACCCAGCGAGCGGGCCCAGGCTCCCCGCAGCCACGGAAGCTGCTTGGGGGCTGGGGATCCGTGGGCCCATTTATTAGGGTCTTGCTTAAACCTCCAGGAGTAAAATGAGGGCATTAATAGAAGCATTTCTTGCCAATGCCTAGTATCTCCGTAGTTATTTTCCTGGAATCTGAAAGACGAACGTAAATCACAAATATAGCCGAAAGGCCTGGTGGGGAGGGGGTCTCCCCACTGGAGGCCGGGAGTCACAGGCGCCCCTGGCACATTTGGAAACCAGAACTCTTGCCACTCCCATGGCCCTGGGCCCCCTCCTTCGGTCCTGAAAGCTGCTGTAGTGGCAGCGCCGACACTGTCGGAGGCAATGAGCCAGAATCCAGAGTCCGGATCCTTCGGGAGCCCAGTCGCTCCCGAGGCTGTGAAGTTCCACCCGCGCCCAGGTTGGCTGGCCTCGGCTGAGGCTGCTTCTCTTCCACGGACGGTTGCACGGAGGGCCGAGGGACTAGGCTCTCTCAGGGCCCCCTTTGTTCCTTGTGCTTCTTCCTGTCTGGGGCGGCCTGGGAGGCCACCACAGTGCTGGGGCCCCAGCCTTTAGGCCTTCTCTTTACACTGGCCGGAGTCGATTTGGTGGTTCCCTCTGGGACTTGGTGGCGAAGAATCGAGGCCAAAATGCCTAGACACCAAAAGGGTCTCGGTCCAGGGTTTCTTTCCTCTCCAGTAACCCCGCGTCCCGAGCTCAGGGACAAGCAGAAGCGCTAGCACGATAGCCAGGGACAAATTTGGGGGGTGCCCTGGAATCCGGATCGGACTTGGGCAGCCTTGGAGAGCGGGACTGTGTGTGCAGTGTGCCCCGCTCCGCCGCTGGGATTGGCTGTGGGTTTTTTTTTTTTTTTTTTTTTAAGAAATTAATACTCAGGCGTTTGCAAAGCTCTGGGCTCCCCTAAAGCTGTGGAAGCCACCCAGATGAGAGCAGGCGGGAAGAAAAGTTGGGGAGCAGGCGAAGGCAAGGGGGCAAAGCCGAAAGAGAATGCCGCGCTGGCCTGGTCCCTGCCCAGGCGCCTACTCGCCCGCCTTTGCCTCAGCTTCCTCCCCGCTGGGTTGTGTGGAATTGATGAGTTTATTTTCCTTTTTCCACTTCATGCGGCGGTTCTGGAACCAGATCTTGATCTGGCGCTCGGTGAGGCAGAGAGCGTTGGCGATCTCGATGCGGCGGCGCCGTGTCAGGTAGCGGTTGAAGTGGAACTCCTTCTCCAGCTCCAGTGTCTGGTAGCGCGTGTAGGTCTGGCGGCCTCGGCGCCCGTGACTCCCGTACACGGCACCTGCGGGCAGAGATGGCCAGGCGCCTGTAAGCCAGGATCGGGCAGCCGAACCAGTCAGCCCCACACCCTGCGCCCCTGGCCTCTAGGCTGGAAAACACCCGCCTCCACTCCAGCCTCTCCCACTACATCTTGGGCCGGAAGCCGGCGGGATGGGAGATTATTTCATACAAAGCGAAATGTTTTCTACCTAAAACGACTTGGGGCGAAAAGTTATTATTTTTGAAAAATCTGCTCTGTAAGAAAACCATTACAAGCAAAAGAATATAACAAGCATTCTTAATTCTCTTAATTCGGGGTACCTAAGTCGTGTTTCTGTGCAAATGGTGGTGGTGGTGTGTGTGTATCTGGGAGTGGTGAGTATGGAACCCTGTGAGCAAAGTGGACAATTCAAATTCACACACGGGTCTCTGTGAGGATATAACTGTGGACAACCATGTCAGGACTCAACACGCTTTTTGGAAAATTAAAAATGGTCAGCCTTCTCAAATCTTCGCAAATTCCCCCAGATTGTATGGCCCTTTTGAGAAACGCGGAACTCCGTTGGAAAAAAAAAAAAGTGGATTTTAAAGCAAAACACTCTAAGTTTTTAAATCGGCATTAGGCTCTGTCCTGCTCCAAGGACAGGGATGTGGAGTTTTTAGAAACCAGGAGCCAAAAGATGGAGCTATGGGCCATCTGGGGCTCCTGGAAATGTATGACTGTGATGGGCTATCTGTTCTGGTGCCAAAGGGCCCATAGGTGGGGGGATC
The DNA here is from genome assembly GCA_028627145.1 of Eidolon dupreanum. Classification (NCBI taxonomy): domain Eukaryota; kingdom Metazoa; phylum Chordata; class Mammalia; order Chiroptera; family Pteropodidae; genus Eidolon; species Eidolon dupreanum. The sequence goes on along the minus strand of CM053514.1, from coordinate 8,769,778 downwards.
CTCCCGAGGTGGGGATATGAGATTGAGGCAGGGCCTCAAAAGGGGGCAGAGTTGACTGTAAGTGAGCAGTTGAATGGAAGGGGGAGGAGGGGAGGGAGGAGAGAGAAAAATATTGAGGCTGGGGATGTGGCCCTCCAAGGCTTTGGGAAGCCCCTGGAAGAGGCCAAATGAGGGCCTCTATCAATATGGGTTTCTGAAAGGCAGAAAGGGGAAGAAGTTGGGAAGTGAAGGGGAGTTATCACTGATGGGTGCAGAAGACTATCTCAGGGTGGGCATCTGAGCAAGGTGTTACCAGGTTGCAATGTGGGCAGGCACTACCTCCCATCCAGCCTGGCTCTCTCTTCAGGTTACCCATCACGGGTCTCACAAAGCATGGCAGTGACCCCCATACACACCCCCACAGTGTCTTATATGGACACTGGTGCCCTGCCTTCACTCTGCCACAGCTTGATTGCCCCATTGGGAATGGGTTGGGCTTTTTTTAAAAACTCTCTTTTTTAAGCTACATAAACTTGGTTCATTCTTTCCTCTTGTGTTTCTATTTTCTCTGTCGACTTCCTCTGTTTCTTCCTTCCTTCCTTCCTTCCTTCCTTCCTTCCTTCCTTCCTTCCTTCCTTCCTTCCTTCTTTCCTTGCCTCCTTCCCTCTCTCCCTCCACTCTCTTGGGGGGTGGGGGGCCGCAGGGAAATGCCTTACCCGCGCAGGAGTTCATCCGCTGCATCCAGGGGTAAACAGGGCTCGTGTACTTCCGGTCGGTGCCTTCGTCATGGAGGGCTTTGCCCGGCACGCTGCTGCTGTCGGGTTTGTACTGTTGATCGGGAGAAAAGTGCAGATAGTCCCCGGGGCCCCTCTGCTTGCCACTGCCCGAGGGCGAGGCGCCACTGAGGTCCTTATCAGAATAGAAACACGAGGCCCCGTACTCGTAGGACGCCCGGTTGCAGGCCAGGACCGAGTTGGACTGTTGGTAGAAACAAGGTGAGGTGTACGTCTTGTCCGGGAGGCTCGACGCCCCGTACGAGGCCGGGAAGGGCCTCAGCGCGTCATAGCCGGCCGGGTAGAGGGGCAGCTGGCCCAAGAAGGAGTCCTGGCCGCTGGGCAGGCTCCCGGGGAAAGTGGGATTCACAAAATAGGAACTCATTTGCGCGTCCCTCTGCAGGACTGTGATTTGTTGTGTATTAGTACATCTGGCTATAACTATTAGTAGTCATCGAACTGGTTTGTTTCTGGATGGCCGAACGCCAAAAGCGACAGCAGCAAATCGCACCAGCTGACGCGGCGGTGGCCAATGGGAGCGAGCGCCGGAGCCCGCTCCCCGGGGACCGCGGCGACCGAGGCAGCAAAGTTACAAACAGCCCCCAGCCCGCCTGCCCGCCGCCCGCCCGGCAGATTAATGGGCGCGCACAGCCGGCCTGCCCGGCTCCCTTCCCGAGCGCCAGCGGCGGGCACGGCCCGGGCAGAGGCGTGAGGATCAGGCCATGGTAGGGATACCCGGGCTAGGGCGCCGCCGGCCCCTTCAGACCCGCTCTTTCCTCCTTTTTGCTTTGCTGGATTGTGCTGGTTTTTCTCTCCAAACAGGAAACCTGACAGCCCCGTGCCCGGAGGGGCGGTGACAGGGATGGCTTTGCTCTTTGCGGCCTGCCCTCCCGGCGGGGCCCTGAGTTTGCCCCTCCCCCTGCACTCGTCTACTCGTGGGTGCGGGTTCCAGGGCAGGAGAAGGTCTCTGAGAAACCAGGCCCGAGCTCCCTGCTCCTCCCTCCTGCGCCTTAGGAATCAGCGCGTCCCCTCCTTCTCTCCTTCCCCACTCTCACCACGGGCCTGGGCCTGCCAGCCACCGAGGGCGGAAGGCTCACCTGGAGCTGACTAGGATGCGGCCAAACGTAGTTTCTTACCCCGCGGGCCCCTCCTCCCACAAACAACACGTCTCCTTTGAGTCCGGACTCGCTCGCCTCCAATAGCCATAGACCAACGACCGCCTGGCCTCAAAGCACCCCCACAAGCTATGCGCCCCCGTCCTGTCTTTGAACCCAAGAGCCAAGAGGCCAGAAATCACTGGTTTCAATAAGAAAAGGAACTACAGAGGAGTGGCTGTGAGACTGAGCTGCAAAGCCAGCCTTGGGACCTGCTCCCATCGCCCAGCGCCTGGAGAATCGCCCTCCCTCACCTGGACCTCTCAGAACTGAGACAGATCCAGACGTGGAATTTCTGTCCTCATTCCAGAGGTGCAGGCGACCCAGGGTCCCTGGCCCAGCCAGGCATAGAGGGCACCTCCGCCTGGCCCAAGGCTGCGGGATAATTGATGTGTGTGGTTTCTGGGCGCCCCACAGCCCGCACTGTCGGGGGTGTGTCCTCTTTTCTGCCTTTCCTGAGACTGGTCAGAGTCCTGCCCGGGTCAGCCGCCCAGAACCGGGACCAGTTAAATCGTCTGAATTGCTTTTACCGCAGTCCCAGGCCTGGCCTTCCCCAGACAGGACATGAAAAACCTGTGTTGGGTTTGCCTGAGAGGTGTGCCTTGAGAGAGTTGGCTTTTACAGCGCATGGATCAATCTCATTTTGTAGAATGTGATATCTTTCCAATGGCATTTTTACGACTGTATTTGTTGGGTTTGTAAAACCCCTTGAATTAGCTTTAAAATCCTCAATTTTGTGAAGGTTGAAAAAGAGTATTTATACGAATTGGTTGAATTTCCGGAAGGTGTTTATAAGATCTGTAAAACTCTGGTAAATGCAGAGAATAGGGTTTGTGACTTGTGGGGGGCGACAATGTCCCCCCAGGAAGCTAGCAACAACTTCCCCCTCCCTCACTTCCCCCAAAGGGAAAAAATTAGGAAAGGACTGGGCTACGGTGCACCTCCTCAGAGCCTAGCATGCACCCTGAAAGTGGCTGTTACCCACTTTCTGGGGGCTGTACCCAGAAGACTTCTGGCTGCGCCCCAATTTGAGCTGGGAAAGTTTCTCCTTTGCATATATATATATATATATATATATATATATATATACACATAATTTTAAAAAGATCTGGCAGGAGAGGATAGAATTTAACATTTCCCTTGCATTTCTTCAAGGAAAGGATCCAATAGATGAAAATGAAAACTCTCAAGAGTCAAAAATTGAAAGGGGGATTTTTAAAAAAGCTATGTTCCAGGAAAATCATGTTTGAATTATTGTTTCTTAAACAAGACCATCAGATGACAGTGATTTCAAGCAAGTTATTATATAAGATGAAAAAGACCGTTTCAAGATGTTGATAAATGTTTACATTTATAATTTCTGCTTCATTCCTCTAGGTCCCACATAGTGTTGGGGCTGGTAACAATTTACTACTGTTATTATTTGTTATGATTTGACCTAGATTCTAGATCTAATAATGTTCCCAGTCAACGAGAGAATTTGATTTCTCAGCTAACAGCCAAAACACATATTTCTAGCTTCTATAGGCACTAATATGGAAAAAAAAATTGATTAAATTGAAATCTCTACATGTTAGCCAAGGATGGTACAGATCATGTTGGCAGCTGCCCAAATTTATTTCCCTAACCAGCACACTGTGTGTGTGTGTGTGTGTGTGTGTGTGTGTGTGTGTGTGTGAGAGAGAGAGAGAGAGAGAGAGAGAGAGACAGACAGACAGAGACAGAGACAGAGGCACTCAGGTAAGAACAGGAGCCCCAAACCCTGGACGGATCTTTCCTGAGATGGTGAGAACGGCCACCAGGGCTCTCTCTTCTTGGTCAAAGCCACGCAGAAAGTCCACTTACCTTTCAGCTGCTCTTCAAGGGGTACTGGATGGCGAGCAGGGCCCCACAATCTGCCCTTTCCCTGGGCTGCCCACTGAGCTCTTCGACTTCTGCCAGGCTGGAGGGCGGCCCGCCAGTGTGGGGGGACCTTAAAGGCCACCTCATCTGCCCGGATCTCTAGTCCAGGCCAGAACCCACAGCACACAGGTGCGGCCTCTGCCTGTCACCAGCCCTCGCCTGGAGCCAAAGCCCGCCTTCCTTGCCATAGCCAATCTTCCGCAGGGCCAGCCAGGCCTGCAGGCCTCAGGACTACGAGTGGTCTCTTTCATTTCAAAATCCCAAAGCCGCGCGTTCCCCGAACCAGCGTGCGCCCCCAGGGCGCCTTGGGACGCGCAGTTTGGACAGAAGCAGCCATGATGTGCCAGGCGGCCTGTGCAACCAGTCTCCATGGTGCTGGGGGGGAGGGGGAACCCGAGTCTAGTCGGGCGTCCAGCTCCTGTCAGGTGGCCAAGGCAGGGGAGGTTCCGAGCCAGTCAGGCCCTGGGAGACCGCCCCTCAGGTCCTCCCTCGCCCCCCTCTCCTCGGCCTTCTTGGGAATCTCCGAGGGGCCCGCGCAGCAGTCGCGCCAGGCTGCAGGACGCGCGGGGCTGCGGCTGGCGTCGTCCCGGCGACGGCCACAGTGTGGCAGCAGCGAGCGGCCCGGCACGGTCGCAATAAATAATTTGCCCACGGCAGCCGCAGTCAGGCCGCCCGCCGCCCTGCGATGCAAATGCGCCGCTTTATCCCCTCAGAGCGCACCCACAGCGCTCGCGGGCGCTCCGAACCTCCACAGCCCCTTTTAATTATCGAATGCACACCAAGGTATTATCTGAAGGTGGGAAAACAACAACAATCAAAGCCAAAACACAAAAAGAACTCGAGCCCAGAACCTCAGGGTGGTTTCTGGTCGCTGTCCCAGGAAGCTCCCGGGCAAATCTGGCCGAGAGGCACTCAGGCCAAGCCGCGGGCTGTGGAGACAGCGCCCGCGGGCCCCTCCGCGCTTCCACCCAGGCGGCTCCACAGTCCTCTCGCCGCTCGCAGAAGGTGGGCGCGCGGTCGCCAGCCAGCTGCGCCGAGGGGAGGGTCGCCCTGTCGCCCAGACTCGGTTTAAGTCCTCCCTTCGACCTTAGCTACCCGGCCCCTGCCTCTGGCAATAACACCACTCCATCCTCTGCACCAAAACTTCCCGCCAAGCAACACCCAATTAACCCCATCCTCTCCTTCAACACAGAATTCCACTCGCGCACCCCTTCCCTCTCCCCGCGCTTCTGACACTTCTCTCATCGGAAAACCGCGTGGAGGGAAGCAGACAATCAACAGAGGACTCTGGCTGAATTAGTAAGTTTTTGGTTATCTCCCCGCCGCCTTGATTCTACCTTTCTCTCCGGAAATAAATTCCCACGGAATAGAATGTGCTGTGTCGATGCCGTAAAACGCCTGTCGATTAATTCACTTTGCCCTCACCTCTTCCCATTTTACCACGTCGGGAACTATCCCCAGGTGTTGGAGGATTCAGCCCAACCAACTGAGTCATCAATGGGGGAAAAAAAAATCCAAACCCGAGAAGCTGGCGGGAACGCAGGGTGCAAGGGCACTTACTTTGGGTCTTGGGCAAGTCCCTGGGGGTACGGGGAGACCTCAGTGCCCCTGCCTGGTGCCAGGGCGCGGTGCCACGGGGAAGGAAGGCGGGCATTCTCTGCCACGGTGAGCCAGGGAGAGGAGGGGGGGAGAGTGAGCGAGCGAGTGTGTGTGTGTGTGTGTGTGTGCGCGCGCGCGCGTGTGTGCACGAGTAGTGTGTGAAGGGGGCGAATGTGAACGGGTGAGTGTGGGTGGCAGGGAGTATACCCCTCTTCAAAGCCGGCCTGGGTGCCCTCTCCCACCGCCGCGCCGCCGACTGCCATCTCACCACCTTTGCTCTTGTCTCCCCACATGTCTCACCTTCAGATGGCGGCTCCCAGAAGCTCCTGCCCCTCTGACAGCTGTCGCTTGGGCAGCCCGGGGAGACGAATTGTCCTCCTTCCTGGTGCCAGAGGACGCAGGAAATTAGCCAGGTTGCGAGTTGCAAAGCGGCCGCCTCGGCGCGGGGAACTGGGCGCACCCCACCTCCAGCGGGAGCGGCTGGGCCGGGCTGGCCCGAGGCCTCGTCTCGCTCGCCATCGCCGGACAAAGCGCAGCCGAGCCAGGGTGGAAGGCAGAGCTCCGAAGCAGGCAGGACTGTGCAGAGCAAAAGAATGCGGCTCTATTCTCGCAAGGGAAATTATAAAAAAGTTCATGTTCACGGTTCCCATCCACATGACCGACAGCGGCCAATGGAAGGGCCGAACAACTCATAAAGTTGTATTGCAAAGTTGTAAATTTTCATAAACAACAACGGATTTATGACCCTTTCCCCATCTCTAAGAGGAGGCAGCTCTTACACCGGCGCCATCTTACCACAGAGGCCGCCCCGACTTGGGGCCGCAGGTTTTACAGACCCAGTTGGGCTGTGTTTTATTAAAAGAGCAAGAAGAAGCGAGCCCAGCCCCTGCAGGAGACTGGAATCGAGGTCCTCGCCTGCCGAGCTCACGCTGTTCCGCGCTGTCCCCACCTCCCTTTGCCCCTTTGCCATCCCCTTCCCCGCAACCAGACGCCCCCGCCAAGGCTTGCAGCCTAGGTCTGCGGCCCCTGCCCCTTCTCCCACCCCTCACCTGCAGAGCTGGGCCCTGGGGCTCCTTCACTTAGCCTGAATAGGGGTGGGGGGGAGGGGCTGCATCAGAGGCCGGGACTTTCACCTCCTAGCCTGGCGCCAGGTTCAGGGCTCATGGAGAATTCGGGATCAGTCTCAGGTTGATACCCCTTTGCAAGCCCACCCCACGGCCTTAGAGGAAAGAGCAATTTTTGTATTTCATAGAAGGTTTTAGGAAGGTTCATGGAATATAATGTATCCATCAAAGATTCCGTTTTCAAGGGATTTGGAGGATGTTTGTGCGCGCACACGCGCGCGCACACACACACACACACACACACAAATTCACACAGAAAAGCACATATACAATTTTGGCACACAGAAACACATACATTCAATTATGGACACAGAAATACATACAATTATGGATTCATGTAAAAATACACACAAATTTACACAGAAATACACATACAAAAAAGGGTACACAAACCTATACAAATCCACACATTAAAAATCCACATATAAAGGGACCCAACATGCATACACACCAATTCACGGACACCCAGCACTTGGACCCTACCTGTCCTTCTACATTTGCTTCCCTACAGCCTCTTCCGATACACACACAGAGCCAGGGCTTGCTCTCCAGCCATGCTCACCCTCTCCCCCAGGTTCCCCAAGATAAAGTAGTCTACGTTTCTTTGTCACCAAGCATCTTTATTTTTCTGTTACATAAAACATGGTTAGCGGGGCAAGATGGGAAGCATACCTTCCTGGAACCCCAGGCTAGAGCCGAGAAGGATGAGGGGGACACAGGACAACACAGGAGATGAAGGGCACTGGGGAGGACATAGACCGTCCCCACCAGCTGTGGAGTTAGCTCAAGACAACACACCATGCTACAAAGTCACGCCATTAACACATCCTTCCCAAGTCAAGACATTGCCTTACAAATGAGCTCCAAGACTATATAAATGACAAAAAAAAAAAATCTTGTTCAAATATACAATATTTGCTATTGTAGGAAAAGTCAGGGTGTACATATTCAACATGGCTGGGCAGTAGGACGCAGGGTCCGGGGAGGGAGCAGGGAAGCTGAGAGCATCTCTGCAGTCCTACTAAGCAGAAGCTAACTCAAGAGATCTGCAGCTAGCTTGGGAATGCTCCCCTCCAGAAGTAGGGGGCAATGGGCCTGAACTTGGGGTACCCAGGCCAGAGGAGGAGGGATTCTGGGTTGTAGCACTTAGAATGCTTTGGAATAAATATATTATTTTTCAATTTAAATAGAAGCCAATGCCCTGGTCCCCGGACCTCAGCACCTTCTCAGCGCAGCCTCAGGGACTCGAAAGGCTGCCAGCCGCAAGCAGCAGGGGCCTGGTCTGGGAGGGGCTGGCACTAGGTAGCAGACGAGCCAGCAAGCATAAAATAGGTAGTTTGGGACAAGTAGGTAGTACTGAGAGAGTCAGGTCCTTGACATTATGGGGGAGGTGCTGGGTATGCCAGTGTTGGGACAGGTCCAGGCTTCCTGGGAGTGGAGGCCCGCAGGGGCTGGGCCCATAGGTAGTTTGGGGGTGCCTCTCTCTGAGGCCTGTGCTAGGTAGTATTATAGCCATGCCAGCACAGAGCCAGCCAGCCTTGGGTTGAGGGGGTGTGTCTTCTGGGGGTCCTCGGGGGTCAGAGGGGATCCCCAAGGGGGGTCAGTCTAATGGCTGCTCAGTCCAGGAAAGTTGGGAGTTGGAGTGGATAATGGGGTAGATGGGGTGCAGGTTGGGTACTGGGGTTTTTTTTATTATTATTATTTTTATTTTTTTCCACTTTTGTAAATAAAATCGATGAGTCTCTAAAGACGCTTTCCCGACTGTCTGGTGCAGCCAAGGGCCCAGTTCGGCCCCTCATTCCTCGTCATCGTCGTCGTCTTCTTCATCGTCTTCCTCGTCGTCGGCCTTGTCGGCGGCAGCGACAGTCGCTGTGGTGGCCGGCTCGGCGCCCTCGGGGACTGCGGTGGCGGCCGGACCCTCGTCCTTATGTTCTTTCTTCCACTTCATGCGGCGGTTCTGGAACCAGATCTTGATCTGGCGCTCGGTGAGGCAGAGCGCGTGTGCGATCTCGATGCGGCGGCGCCGTGTCAGGTAGCGGTTGAAGTGGAACTCCTTCTCCAGCTCCAGCGTCTGGTAGCGCGTGTAGGTCTGGCGGCCCCGCTTCCTGTCGGGCCCTGCAAGCAGACATATGGACACACAGACACACGGACAGACAAGCCGACACGGACACAGACAGGACAGCGCGTTAGCCAGACCGCCGTGCCAGAGCTCGCACCTTCCTCCCGGCCCTGACCCGGCTCGAATCCCCCTCCACCCCGCGCCCCCGGACTGATCCGGAGGAGGAGCGGGAATGGTAGAGGAAGACCCCAACTGCGGTGCCAGACGCGCAGGCAGCTCCGTTGAGGAGGGAAGGCGCAGAATACCAACTTTACAACCGCCCTTTCCAGCCGGCTAGGTTTCCACAATGTCCCGCTTCCCCCTGACAAAGGGAAATTGTAAATATAGAGTGTGGGCAAGTGGGAGACGCTGCGCTTTTGCCATTCAAAGACGAGCCGGGCCGTTCCCCCGCCTGGCTAGGCAAGTGTTCGACCCTCTGACGGCCCGCACCCCAGGGGCGCCTTCCCTCCCCAGCAGCCAGCGCCCCCATCCGCGGACCTTCTTAGGGCACTCCGACCCCTTGTTCCCGCTCCCGCTCTCCACCCCAGCCTTTAAATGGCCCCTGGCACAGGGGCTTGTGACGGGCCCTGAAGGGTTAGGCTCTCCCTGCTTTTGAGAAAGAAGAGCCAGGCTGAAAGGAAAAGGAGGAGGGAGGGAGAGAGAAGAAAGGGAGCGAGGAAGAGAGAGAGAGAGAATAGAGAACAAACAAACTTAATGTTAAAATTCCAAGGCAAATGGAGTTAAATAAATTTACGAGGATTGAACCCATTAATTGGGCCATAAAAAGTTTTATGAGCCTCATTTACATACAATGCTATGGGCTCTCCACGCTATGGCGCCTCGGCTCTAATTAAAACCAGAAAGGCAGCGCCGCCAGGAGTCAAGGGGCCGCCGGCTTGCCGCCTGGCTCCCCGCTCCTAGCTGCGCAGCCCCACGCTCCCGGCTCCCAGTCCGCCCGCCCACCCGGCCCGTCCGGCGGCTGCGCCTACCTGAAGACCGCATCCAGGGGTAGATGCGGAAATTAGCTTCAGCCGGACCGTGCAGCGCGCCTTCGTCCGCCTTGTCGCAGGCGCCTTTGGCGAGGTCACTGCAGAGCCCGGGGATGTTTTGGTCGTAGGAGGCGCAGGGCAGGTTGCCGTAGGCGTCGGCGCCCAGGCCGTAGCCGGACGCGAAGGGGTTTTGATAGAGGGGGCTGTTGACATTGTACAAGCCCGGTACGGTCGAAGCGAAGGCGCCGGCGCCCGCCCCGTAGCCGCTTCTCTGCGAGTTGGGCGCAAAGGAGCAAGAAGTCGGCTCGGCATTTTGGAACAGAGAAGCCCCCGCCGTATATTTGCTAAAAAGCGCGTTCACATAATACGAAGAACTCATAATTTTGACCTGTGATTTGTTGTCCGGCAGCTTTCAGTGTCGGTTTTACGAGGTAGCGTGATATATGATAACATTACACCCCCAGATTTACACCAAACCCCATTTTCTTTTGGACGGAGCTCGCCGCAGCACGTGACCGCCCACATGACCGCCTCCGCCAATCTCAGCAGCCCTCACAGGTGGTCTCTCTCCGCGGGGCCCGCGGCAGCCTAGAATGGAAGGGGAAGAGGCTCAAATATGTGTCCAACGAATCTGTCCGCGCCGGGCCGGCCTGATGCGTCCTGAGGGAGAAGAACCCCAGGCTCTGGGGGAGCGCTCAGCCCGCCGCCAACCTGGACGCCTGGCCTGCAGAGGCCGCGCGGGGCTGGCCGGCACAGTCTGTTCTTGCCTATTACCGAACCCTGGACCAAAGCCTGCGGGTCCTCCCTGCCCTCTTCTGCCCACTGACCCAGCCCAGGGAAGGTCTCCGCGCTGCGCGCAATCGTGCGCCTCACGGTGGCCTGGTGGGCAAGTCCCTGCTCTGGGTAAATCAACTCTTTGCCCGCGTTTCCCCCCGCCCAGGTCCAGTGGAAGATTGGCCCACTTAGACGCCCATCCAGATGGGGCCGGCGCAGCGTCGCTTCCAGCTGCAGCGAGAACGCCACAGCAAACTGGAACCATGTGGTTCGAATAAAGTCAAGGTCTTCAGGCTTCCTTTCCTTAATCAGTGGCGCACTGTTTATCCGCCCTAGAGGAAGCAGTGAAATATTTATCTATTAATGAGCCTCATTTGCCAACAGATTTATTAACATGGGATTCCCTTCCCTCCTCCTGGACGCCGCTGGCCCCTGAAACTCTGCGCTTTCGCTCCTGAGCACTTGACTGGCCTCTGGCAGCCCGAGAAATGGCTGGACACTCTTTTGTTCCCCTGGCAACCTTTGATTCTCTCTAGCTGAAGGGGAACCAAGCCTCTTTCCCGAGCTGGGAGGAACCTCAGGCCCTGCACCTTTCCAGGTACCCATGGTGTCCTGAGGTTTCTTGTAGCCTTCACTCCTGCCATTCCCGGACCTCTGCAGCTTCTCCTGGTCCTGAGTGCTGGGGAGCAATACATGCTTTACAGACAGTTTGAAGGGGGGGACAGGTGCCTAGGGACTGCAACCCACTCTGAATTTCCATTTCTTTTGGAGACCCCAAAGACAAATAGGGAGACCCCTCCCAAAAAGCCACCCAGCTCTGGTGGCTTCACCTTTCCAAGGACCAGCTCGCAGAGAGTGGAGCGTATATATAGTATCCCTCCCTCCCATCCTGGCCCCCAACTCTTAGAGTCTACCTTTCCCTGTGCAGGGTTGGAACGCCCGAAGCTCCTGCTGTCCACTGCTCTCTGGAGGGTGATGGGATGAAGCCTTCTCCTAAAGCCTCATAAACTGCCCAGGCCCCACTAGAAGCCTGGCAGCCAGGTCAGTATGTCTTTTACTGCTCAGCTCGATTGCACACCATAAACCCGACCTCACAATGGAATTGCCCCGGAAATTCTCCTCTAAATTATAGAGTTTGGTTCCTCCTGTACAAAGCACTTCCCATCACTTTCAGAAGGTCCAGGCCGCCCTGGTTCACCGCACCCTCTCGGGGGTCCTAAAAGCACAAAAGGCAGGGGCGGGAGAGATTAAACCCGGATGCAACGGAGCCCCAGCTCTGGCCTAGTGGACGGCCCAAGGCATGGACGGGGAGGTGGGGGCTGTCGGGGCAGGTAGGGCCAGGGTGGTGTCCCCTGGAGGTATAGCGGCCATGAGGGGGGGCAATATCCGAGATGCCCTTTATGGCGGATCAGGAGGATAGCTGTTTTGGTTGGGGAATGCGGGGGCAGGGGAGGGAGGCGAAAAGAGAAGGAAAAAAAAACAAATATTCTAAATATTATCACTTTCAGGCAGGAAATAGTAACCTAAGAAAGTTAAAGGAAGATGAAACAAACAAGAAGAGGGCTAGGAGATCAAAGAAGAGGAATGAGACAGCGTTAGACCAATAAATTGTTCCCCGAGTGACACGAAGCAAGGTGCAAAGAAGACCCCGGCCCGCCGCTGCGGCCGTCTGTCTAGACTCGGGTGGCTGGAGCGGCCGACAGCGATGGCGTTTATAATAGAACCTGCCCTGAGTGGGGCGACCCGACAGACCGATTTCAGGGAGCGATTTCGAGGAGCGCGAGAAGGAACTCGGTCTGGGCCAAAAACGCTGAGAGTCCGCGCCACAGCCCGTCACTGCCGAGTTTTGTCTCCCGCAAGTCGGAGCGGTCCGAGCAGGACGCGCTGCCCCTCGACCTGGGCCGAGGAGGATCCAGATACTGCTCGCAAGGCCTCGGCCTCTCTGGACCCGAGTCCCGCGGGCGCCGAAAGCTCTCTTTCGTTTCTGGGTTTCTCTCTCTCCTCCTGCCTTCTGTAGCAGGGTTTTAAAACAAGAAGGCCAAAGTCAGGCTTTCAATAAGGCCTCTTTAATCGCGTGTTCTTGAGCCATTGCTTTCCTACTTATTTGGCTGAAAAGACACAAATGCACTAGGTTATATATGATATTATTTACAGAAATACTCGTTGACGCTTGGCCTGGAGCGGGCACATGGAGGCGGGGTTCTCATCTGCACAGCTGTCTTTAGATAAAGACATTGTTCACTGCTTTCTTGGGTCTGGGTTCCTACCTACCAAGCATAATGTGTTTCCCCTGCTTCATGGTACCAACTAGTGCTCAAAATTTTAAATCCAGCTAAGAATGTGAACCCAGGTCTCAGGGCAGCGGAGGAAGGCTGCCAGGAGTCTGGCGGCTGGCGGCTTGCTTCTCTAAACGTGTCTACCGTTGCCCCTCGCACGATCTGCGAGTCGGTTCTCCATCCAGTCAGCAGTCTTTGGTCGCGGCGCCGGGACAGACCATCAACAACGAGTTCAAAGAAGCTCGGGCTGGCGCGGGGTGTTGTCTGGGCGGCGTGCGGGGAAGCAGGTCCTAGGCAGCCGCGAGGAAAGAACCGCCTCCCAGCCGCCCGCCGGCCAAGGGCAAGCGAGGCCCCGCCTGGCGGCCCGTGAAGCCTCTAAGATCCCGGCCGGCCTGTACCTACCTGAGGCCTCCGCGACCTGCAGAGAGAAGCGGTAGCCACCGATCTGCTCCTTTGCCATTTATTCGTAGTTACATAAACCGAGCTTTCTATCTGCCGCTCGGATCCGTGGCTACGGACGGCTCTCAGGAAGCTATAAAGCCCTTCTGACAATCAGATGCTGTGAAATACTGTGTATTATGTAAGGAAATATAACGAAGGCATATGTCTGTAATACCAACGTGTTTATATAAACAAAATAAAGGAGGAGGGGGGAGGGAGGGAGAGAGAGACAGAGAGAGAGACAGAGAGAGAGAGAGAGAGAGAGAGAGAGAGAGAGAGAGAGAGAGAGAGACAGACCCAGGAGAGATGTCAGCCAAAATCCAGTCCCCAGTTTTACAGCGTGTACAGCATGGAGATGCAGGTTGTAAACATTTTGTGGGCTTGGCAGAGACTATTACAACCCAAATAAATGCCTCGCGTGGAGTGTTCACGGGGCTCCGCGGTGCTTGGAAGGGTTCTGTTTGCTTTTGCGTTTTCTCTCTGAAACCATTCTGCACCTGGGGCTGATCTTCGCACTGCACTCAGGGAGCCTCCTGGAAGGCTCCGGGGCGTGTTCCTCGCCCAGGGTCGAGGATAGGCTGTGCCTGGATTTGGGTCCCCTCCCTCCTTCTGGCTTCCTGAGCAGGGGACGCCAGAATAACCTTGGGACCTCCACGCCGAGGAAATTCAGCAGTGAGAGAAAGCAGGACGACTTTCACGACGTGACCTCCTATCCCTCAACTAGAATGTTATATGAAATATCACACTTGTTTTTAAATAACTAAAGCAGTTCCTAGTTTGTCCCCAGGGATCCCCATCACAAGCAACTCAGCCGCCAGACCCACACTAGACAGTCAACAAGAATGCCTTTACTAAGCCGGGTTTTCAGCCACCTGATTTTGTCACGTATTCAAGGCGGCCGAGTCCCGGGGTTCTGGCTCGCCTGCGGGTGCTGGCTCGTCGGACCCTGTATCGGGGCACAGCCTTTGGGGATCTCCCAGGACAAGGAAGGACTCTTGGCCAAGGTGTGAGCCCTCTGTACATTCTCTGGGGGTGGAGATGGGGGTCACCAGGTCCTGGGGCTGTAGGCCTTAGTCCTTGTGTCTGTCCGCCGGTTAACCGGGTTCTCCGAGCTTCATGCTGTGCAGAGGCTTATCCGGGGCTGGGCACGGTGACCGCCGCGCCTGGGGCTGCAGTCCCGCAGCGCTAGGCCCCTGCAATAGGGTAAAGGGGAACCGGAGGGTGCGGGTCAGGAGAGCCCCCGCCTCGCTTCCTTGTTTCCTAGTGAAGCTGCCATCCCAGCGTGAGCAGCACGAAACATACACTACCGCTGTTCACTCAAATCCGTCTCCCATTCCAGTAAGGCTCGCGTCAAGTCGACATCTTAGGAACTTCCAGGGTCGCGGCAGCTGGAGATGGCGGCGCGGGCGCCTCTTGCGTGGAGCCATACTGCCATCTGCTGGCCGAATGTTGGCACTGCAGCCCCAGCAACCGGCCCGAACTTCGTCCGCAGCCGCGTTAGACCCGGCGCCTCACTCCCGAAAGCCAGCGAGTCCCAGGGGGGTCTGCGTGGAGCCCGGAATCTACGCTGGCGAAAGAGTAGTGCCCATAAAAGAGAGCTGTTTCCGCAGCCGCATTATCGGCGGCAGACAGAGCAAACAAATGAAAGGGCTTTGGTGGAAAATCTTAATTGAGGCTGGACAGTTGTAAACTCATTAAGGGCCGAATTCCAGACAGTTCGCAGACCCGGCCTTTATGGCACACCCTTACTGCCCATTCTTTGAAGTTCCTTCTGTCTGGAACAACAGAGGGCGTCTCAACCTGGCGGCGGGGTGGGGGTTGGGTGCGAAGGGATGTCCCATCCCCCCTGCCCCCTGGTTCCCTTTTTACGTGTCCAACTACAGATACCGTTGCAGAAGTCGCAGGAGGCAGGGGATGGGGCGGGGGGAAGGGGGTCGGGGAGGGCGAGAAAAGAAAAGGGGGAGATGAGGTTGAACCTTCCAGCCCCATCTACCAGGCTCTAGGGACTCCGAGGTAGTGGCGGTTCCCTCCCGCAGCCCTTTACACCCCATAAACTGTAACAGCCCTCATTTTCTTTTATGGTGCTTTGGGCTCTTTCTTTGCCTGGCCCTGCCTCTGCCGCGACTTGTGCTCAGAGAGGGGCGCGCAGAGCAGGGCTCAGAATTCCCCGGGCCAGCCAGCCAAGATATGGGGATGCGGGGGCACAGGCCTTCAGTCCCCTGAGAGCCCCAAATGTCTGTCCCGGCAGCCACGTTGGAGCGATCGGACTCCTGTTTCCCTCCTTGAAGACTCCTTAGGAGGCAGACACTCAGCTCTTGGTCCCATTGCCCCCCACCTGCCCACCCCGACTGCAAGGGAAGGCTCAACAGTCTCCTCAGATCAGGGTTTGGGAAATTTCTCGGGGCCCCAGGATGAAAGAGGGTCCTTTCATTGTTACTGCCCAGTGATACCCGAGACCCCAGCCCAGCTCCTCAGAGGCCCCCAGCCACCCCACAGATGGACACAAAGCCTGGAGCCTGGCCTCGGAGCCAGGCGTCCCCCAGCTTTCGTTCGCTGCTCGCGCCGCCAGGCAGCGGGCCTGGAGGGGAGCGCTCAGGCCCGCCCGCAGCTGGCTGCAGTAGGTTCCAGCTTCCCAAAGCCCACAGAGCAAAGTCGAGGTTCTGTCCTCTTTCAACCGAGCCCCCACCCAGAGACTACCCAGGTCCCCCATCCCAGGAGAAGGTGCAAAGAGCTGACCCGCAACATAAAAAAATATATATAGATAGATAGAAAAGAATCAATATATTTTATTTAACAAAAAGTTAAATATCATCTCAACACAATTTGGTCAGTAGGCCTTGAGGTAACTATTGCAAAATATACAGTGTGTGCTCAGCCCAGTGGAAACCCCAAATTCACCAAGAATACAAATCTACAGTAGCCCAATGGCGGTTTCATAGTGTATAATTTATTATCAATAAAATTAACTCCATTACAATAAGCATTCATTTCCCCCCCGGTTAAAATTAAACGTAAACCATAGGTAGTAACCTTCTGCACATACGTATAGCTCCAAATATCCTCATGGTTTGTCTGGTGCAAAAACAATATTCAAGGTGGTCCGATTGCTTTTTGCTTTAATATGTGGTTTATATATACAATTGATAAGACAGGTTGATAGCGCATGTAGAAACTAAAATGTCTGATTTTCAAAAGTGGAGAAAACCATGAATCTATGCATCCTAGAGAATCTTTTCTTTAAAAAAAAAAAAAAAAACTATTTCACTGGGAAATCCTTACAGCTAATTTACAATCAAAGGTTAACAGCCTAGTTATACAGAAGACATATTCCACTACAGAGCTATACCCTATGCAACTGTTTTCCTCCTCATAAACAACCTGAGTTCAAATTGAATTCTAGCTTTCACAATCACAACGGGTGCTTCACCCAGCACAGAAGTTTGAATCACAAAACATAATTACCACAATAAAACACAGTGTTCAAGTATCTGGGCAGATCGCTCTGCCTCACAAAGAGAAAATTAAATTAACTACATAGACTAAAAACTATACAGCCTGCAGTCAACAGTTGTGCATTATAAAAAAAGGTAGTTTTTTTTTTGTTTGTTTTAAGTCAGGAACAGGTAGATTTTATAAAATATATACAAGCTAGCACACACAGCCATCAGCACTAATGCCCCCTTCTTTTTCTTTCTTTCTTTTTTTCTTCTTCTTCTTTTTTTTTTTTTTCCTATAGAAAAAGGAAAGCTTACAATACCTCCTTCATCAAAGTGGCAGGCCAAGGAGCCAGCCTGAGAAGGGTTTGCCAGGCAGAGATGAGGCCCGGAGTTTAGAGCCGCTGTGTGAGGGATGCCGGAGGCTTGGGTGGGATGGGGATGGGAGAACGGGATGGGCAGTCCTTTCTCTCTCTCTCTCTAGCTCCACCGGTTTTCTAAATAAACTCGAGTGGCATCACTCATCCTTTGCTCGGTCCTTGTTGATTTTCTTCATTTTCATTCTGCGGTTCTGGAACCAGATCTTGACCTGCCTTTCGGTGAGGTTGAGCAGTCGGGCCACCTCGTACCTGCGGTCCCTGGTGAGGTACATGTTGAACAGAAACTCTTTCTCTAGTTCCAGCGTTTGGTGTTTTGTATAGGGGCAGCGCTTCTTCCGTGTGGAGCGCGCATGGAGCCAGTTGGCCGCAGGGTTGCCTGCGGGAGAGAGAAATGGGATTTAAAAGGAGAAGAAGTATGCCCCCCTCCTCCTCAAGGGGCTAAGGAACCTCCTAGGGTCTTCGGCCAAAGTGCAGGACGCTGCTGAATTGGTTAGGGAAGGCGGCAGAGGCTCGGACACAATGGACCCCTGGCAGACAG
>CM053514.1:8589132-8752217 GCA_028627145.1 Eidolon dupreanum | reverse complement strand
CCTTTCCTTCTATTCTCCCCCCTCCTTATTTGACCTCCCTGGAAGGCCGTGGGAGCGGGGCAGGCCGTCACTGCGCCCCTAGGCACCCCAAGGCCATTGATCACTTCTCCAGTTTATTTGAATAATCTGGCATAGGGACCCTCGTGGCCTGGTCGCCTGCAGCCTCATCTAAAGCAGGATTTACGCCTCCACTGGCTGAAGGCAAGAAGTGGAGGGAATCGGCCGCCTTCCCCAGCGTCCTAGCTGCAGTTGACGCCGCCGCTCCCAGATAATCCAGCCGCACAAAAGACTCTGCCGCGCTGCTTTCGAAGAACGACCCAAAGTATCTCTGTCCTGGTCCTGGGCAGCCAGGGAGATGGGTGGCTGGTCTTGGCTTGGCTCGTAGCTCCCGCCCCGCCCCCTCTCTTGGTGGCAGCCGCTTCCCCTCCCCCCCGAAACCGGCGGGCCCGCTTGTCACAGCTCTGTGGACTTGGGGCCCCATCTGAGGCGTCCCAAACAGCAACTTCTGGCTCCCGGCCCCTGCTTAGGAGGCTTGCAGCGCAGGCGAAGGCAGGCTCAAAAGAAAGCTGGCGGGCCGGCAGATCCGGGTGGCCGGCGTGGAGGCGGCGGTGGGTCTGGAGGGAGGAGACACTTACTGGGATCGATGGGGGGCTTGTCTCCGCCGCTCTCATTCTCAGCATTGTTTTCGGAGAAGGCGCCTTCGCTGGGCTGTTTTTCTCTATCAACTGGAGGAGAACCACAAGCATAGTCAGTCAGGGACAAAGTGTGAGTGTCAAGCGTGGGACAGTCACCCCTTCTGGCCGACAGCGGTTCAGGTTTAATGCCATAAGGCCGGCTGGAGGGCAAGCCCGCGAAGGAGAGCGCGCCGGGCGTGGGCTCCAGCCAGGAGCGCATGTACCTGCCGTCCGGCGCCGCCGCCGCCACGGGCGCCTGTGAGTGCACATAGGGGTGGTGGTGGTGGTGGTGATACACCGCTGCGGGCACCGCGTTGGCGCCCGCCGCGTGCACCGGGTTCCACGAGGCGCCGAACACCGCTGTCTTGGACTGGAAGCTGCACGGGCTGAAGTCGGGGTGCTCGGCCAGTGCCGCCGCCTGCCGGGGGGGCTGACCCAGGGTCCCCGGAGGGTAGCGGCCGGCGCCCAGCTCGTCCGCGGCGTCGGCGCCCAGCAGGAACGAGTCCACATAGTAGTTGCCCAGGGCCCCGGTTGTGGCCATCGCCGAGCTCTGCGCCCGGCCGGCCGGCCCGACCCGCGGAAATTATGAAACTGCAGATTTCATGTAACAACTTGGTGGCACCAGGGGGGGAAGTACAGTCACCTAATAAGTTGCCGGCGCCCGCGCCCCCATTGGCCGCGCGCGTCACGTGTCCGCCCGGCAGAACAATAACGCGTAAATCACTCCGCACGCTATTAATGGCCCAGTGTTTTGCAGTCATAATTTTTATAGCAAAAGCCATATGTTTTTATGCAAAAGGATCGCGGCGCTCCACGATCGGGTTTGTTTTAATTGTGGCCAACGAAGATTAAAAGATCAAATCTGGCCTTGCCTCCGGACTCCCTCCCCTCCCACCGCCACCACCAGACACACACTTCTTAAGCGGACTATTTTATATCACAATTAATCACGCCATCAGCAAGGCGCGGGTCCCGCGTTCGAGTGCGGCTAGCGGAGCCCCTCACATAAAATTAGACAATAATTGAAGCCATAAAAAAGCAGCAAAATCGCATTCTCGCTCTACTGTATTTAAATCTATATTTATGATATTTCATAAGGAGTTATTGTTTCAGAAGCCACACAGGCTGGTGGGAAGTTGGGAACGACCAACAGATTCGTTTACCTCGCCGTGGCTCCCAGCTGTAAAAATTTACGAGGACTTGGAAAGGTTAAATTAGACTGTTGTGTTTGGTTGGCGAGCTCCCTGTAAATAATCCCTGCAGTCCCCAGAGATGCGAGTTTGCCCCCGGCCGGCCGTGAAAAGTCAAATTCAACGCAGGAGCAGTCCCATACTGAGCCGCCACCGCCCCTGCCCGAGCGCGCTATGCAGAGACAGGCCGCCCACAGGACTCAGCCTCTGGACTCTGCCCGACCAGATCGCAGGGTGCCCAGGGAGCTCCCAAATTTGCTGCTGCGCCTCCAGCGAGCGCCCCATGAGGAGCGATCAGGGAAGCAGCGGCCAGCCATCTGTGAGCGGAGGGTTTGGGGGCTTGCTGGTGCTGCTCGTCAAGCCCCGACCGCGCACACGCGCGCCTGGCGCGCCCCGCTTAGCGTCAGCGGGAATCACAATCCCCAGGCTTGGACGCAGCAAGCACCCCAGCCCTGTGCTCCGACCTCGAAGGCCCTAACGCTGAGCTCTGCAAGCCTCATCGCACTCCCTGAATCGGAGCTGCAAAAACAAACAAACAAAAACAAAAACACGAGGCGGCACCGATGGAAGGAGAATTTGGCCTAAGAGACCCGGCGGCTCCAATAGCTGGGAGGCCCGTACCGGAGCGGCTCTTCTCCGAGCCCAGTCTGAGTCCTTTCCTGACCACTGCCCTACGCGCGCCCGCCTCGGTTACCCACGCGGCCTGCGGCTCCGCGGAGTTACAAGGCCCAACGTGAGGCGGCCGCAGCTCAAGTCCAGGGCCAGAAATTAAAACGGGGAGGGGCACAGGGCATTGACTTTAATCTTATTCCTTAGCTTGGCCAAATTGAGAAGGGTGTTTCTCACCCTTTAGAGCCTTTCAGGGGTAAATTAAAAGGCCTCGGCCTCTCTGTTAATTGGAAGGAAAAAAACCACCCCAAATCCAAACAGAAAGCAGCGACTCCTAAAAACGGGGTAATTAAATTCACGTGTGAACACTATGCAAGAGTGTGTTTCTCATTAGCCCACTTCCCTGGCGGCGAGGGCGGGCGGCCTCGGGCGCTTCCATCTCCTTTTTTGCCTTCACCCTCCCCAACAGTTCCAGTAACCCCCCCCCCCCCGCAAAGATCCCTATCCTGCACAGGGATCTTCACATGCCAGGCTCTCCCTGATAGCAAGGCTGAGAAGCCGCGTGGAGACCAACCCGGTACCCCTCTCTCAGCCCGCGCCGGAAGAGGGAAGTGGCGCACACAATGAACTCCGACGTGGCCGGTCCTGGCCGCCTCAGCCCCCTCCCTCCCCCTAATATTTTTCCTTTCCCTCTAAATTCCTCCGCGTTATCCCCACCCCCACCGTTGCCCAAGGTGTCCCAAATATCCGGCAGTTTGCGGGGCCTCTGAGATTTTTCATTAAGAAAAATTAATCCGGGAGGAAATTTTCTCCCCTAATATAATTGTCTGCGAACAGGCAGGACGTACCTGATTGCCTTTTCCACTTTTTTTTTTTGTACCCAGAGAAGACACGAATTATTAATAGTAATATTTTAAATAAAAGACCATTCCTTTAAATATCCCTAGCCTCCAAAATAGGACAGTTACTAAATAATAATTAGGAGACCTTGAGTGTTAAGTGGTACTTACTGGTGCGTAGCAGGGGGTGGGAATCACAAAACAAAAATTATCCCTCTTCAGCTCAGAGGTTTGGGAAAAGACTATTCAGGCTTTTGTATCTGCTTTTATTTGGGAAGTAAAAGGGATTTTGTGCGCATAAAGAAATAATAAATGGGCGTGATTACAAATTGCCTCTTCTCACCTGAGAGTTTTTAAACCTTGGCATCCAGAACAAATTCAATACACAGGTCCTGAAAACAGCAGAGAAGAGCTGATGAAAATGTGGTGTGCTGGCCTTTCAGATCACGGGACCAGGAGCTGAGCGATGAAAACAGTTCCTGGGCCCAAAGCTGAGCTGGAAAGGGAAGAACTGCTCCCTGGGAATGAACCCGAAGGCCCTAATGTGTGTGTGTTGGAGGCTAGGGAGGGATAGAGGTTGTTCTGGGTTCCCAGTAATAACGAGAATGGTCCGATTGGCTTCCAACGGGAGACTACAATTTGGAACAAAGATCCAAGTTTGTATTCCAATGGTTCTGGACTTCAGAATTCCCTTCCCTATTATTTGAAACAGGCTGGCGCTGAAAGTTCCCCTTCTCCAGCAATCGTCCGCATGAGGATACCGTATCTAACATACGCTGAACCTGACAGAAACTACTGGCAAGCAAGCAGCCAGCCAATCTTTGCCTTAGCGGGACTCTGTTATGGCAGTTAAAAGCCTGAGCTGAGATCGGCAAGGCCGGGATTGTCAAGGAAGCTTCCTGGAGATCTCCCTCTGTGGCCAGACTCCACCGAGCCTGGCTGAGCCTCAGCCTAGGTCCCAGCCTCAGGCCCCCAGTAAGGCTGGCGAAGCCCTCCTTGCTCTCAGTGTGGGCACACAAAAAACGCCGCGAATGCCCACAAATGGGATCTCCTATGCTGTTGCTGGCCGCGGCGTAGGAAGGCAAGGCCGCCGCCATCCGGTCGTGATCGTAACCGAGGCCTTGTCTGCGCAGCGGCACACCAGGCCCAGATCCACAGCCCTCGACAGCCGCCCGCGCGAGTTCTTCCTCACCAGATTTCGACTTGAACTCCCAGAGGAAAATAAGACCCCCTCCAGGCTCTTCCCAAGCTAGCCCTGGGTCCCCCAGAAGGAAGAGTTGGGGAGGAAAGGAGATAGAGATAGAAAACTGGGCAGAGAGAGACTGAGGATGAAACAAAAATAAAGAGAAGGGGGAAAAGAATGAAGGAGTAAAGAAAAGAAGAAAGAGGGGAAAAAAAAAAAAACAGGAAGAAAGGCGGGAAGGAAAGAAAGAAGGAAGAAAAGAGTCCAAGGCAACTCCTATGAGTAGAAAGAGCTTGCAGAGGGAAGGGTAAGTGACAAGGCCAGTATCCCAGTCCCTGTCTGCCCTGTCTCTTCTAGATTAGACTGAGTCTCCACTGACAAAGAAATCTTTCATTATCTTCTGTCCTGGATTGGGGCTGATGGTGTCTCAGGCTTGCAGGAGAATGGCGGGGTCCCTGGCCAGGGACAGACCTGGAGCGGGAAGGCCCAGGATGGAAGCGCGCGCCCCTGACCTTGAATGGCCCAGGGCCCAGAATTCCTACCACGCCCCCGGCGTCTGCCTAAGGAGCAGCTAACCTGACCATACCTGCTCGGGGCCAAGTGGGGGTCGGGGGATGAGGCCAGCAGCCTGGCAAAGCGCTGAGAAGGAGGCAAGGACGAGGCTCCTGCGCAGGGAAAGCCGAGGTTGCCACCGCAGGCCTGGCACGACCAGAGCCTGGATGCCCCGCCTGGCCCAGTCCGGCCCCCGCACACAGGTACCTGGAGACGATTTCAACTGAAGTAATGAAGGCAGTGTCGTGCTGTCGAGAGAAAGGTGGATCCCAACAACAGGAAACTACCTAAATCACCGACCAGTTCTGGTGCTGCCCGCACGGGGCTGCCTCGCCCGCTGCTGCTGCCGCCACTGCCGCCGCCACCGCCACCGCCGCCGCCAAGGGAGAACCCTGTGATCGCGCCCGGCCCGGTGCCTCGCCAGCCTGCGCCCTCCGCTGCCACTGCGTGTTCCGGGCTACCGCTAAGGCATCACGAAGGGAGAAGCCACCGGCCCAGTAAGGTAAACCTAGGAGAGGGAGGGAAGGAAGGTAAAGGAGAGAGAGGAAAATGGAAGGAGGGAAGAAAACGAGAACAGAGAACGAGCAGGGTGCGTGCTGGTTTCCTAAATCTTGCAGCTCAGCAAGTTGGCGCCGAGAGGCGGCAGCCCTGGGCGACTCCAAAGCGCCAGGGACAGCCCGGAGCCCGGCTCCCTGTCTGGTCTCGGCCTCCTGCGCTCGCTCCCCACGGCTCGCTCTCCCCCTCTCTCCCTCCCTGCCAGGCAGCCAGCCCCGGCGCGCGCTCCCGCGCCCCCTCCCCCTGCCGTCGCCCCCACCCCCACCTCCCGCGAGCAGGAAACGCGTGGCCCCGCGGAGGGCGACCAGGTGGGGGAGGCCGTGCTGGGGGAGGGGACCCCCAGGCAGCCCAGCAGCGGTCTACCTAACCGTTGCGTGGACGCTAGTGACGCGTCCTGGGCCCAGCCTGCTCCCCGGATTCCTAGGCTGGGGGTTATCTAGGACCAGGGGACCCACAAAATAACCAGCCTCTGCGAGCTTCCCTGGGGCTCCCGAAAGAAATCCTGTTTGGCTTCCTCTGTCTAATGCAGCTCCCCTCTCAACTGAAACCACCGGTCCAAGACAGCCACAATCCAGATATACTAGCAAGTCATAAAACCGAACAAAAGCCGACAAACCTTACGGCACCAGGGCCATAGGGCCCAGACAAATTACGACTGTCTAGGTAATATTTAAATAGATGCCTAAAGTAATTGCAGGGGGTGAGGGCTAGTCCTCCTGTTGTAAAAGTGGTGGACGGGATAAAGAGGAAGGTGAAGATAAGTCAAAAAAAGAGGTAAAATTAAAAAGCTTCATTCCACAGCTTTTATTCTTCTATAAGAACATAAACATCGTCTTTTTTTCCACGCACAGCAGCATTACAATATTAATTTATTCTGATTTAAGATTAGAAGTAAATAGAGCTAGAACTAACATTTATAATAACGTAGAATGCATTTGCATAAAACAAGATTGGCAGTTTTTCATAATAATAGACATTTATACAGATTTGCATTTATAGTTTTTTTTTCTTTTTCTGCACCTACAGGTTTGACCCTTTTATGCATGTAACTTCACAGTATAAAGGAAACCCAAACAATGTCTCCCTTTTCTTGTCTATTCTGCTTGCCCCAGCCCTCCTTGGCTTCCATGAATTTTGGAAAGAAAAAAAAGAAAGAAAGAAAAGAAAAAAAATGGGAAGAAAAAACCCCCCACAAGATAGGGAGAATTGTGGTGTGCTTGTCGTGCGTTACCAGTGGTAACAATTATTTAATGACAACAAATCCACTAAATCTGCAGGTATAAATAAAACTACATTAGATTATTTATCTACAGCCAGAGGATATGGAAATTCAGAGGTAAGGGAAATAATTTAGTCCTGCAGTGCAAGACCTTACACAATCTGGAAGAGAAGTTTCCTTGTCCTGGTCATTCTTTTTTTTTTTTTTTTTCTTTTTTTCTTTTTTTCTTTTATAGCTGGGATATCTTACAGAGGAAGGAAAAATTCATTTTTCTAACTCTTGATTTTCCAATGAGCCAAAGTCAAGCCCTTTTGCCAACCTGTACGTCCATGCCCATAAGCCCTTCTCTTTGCCAAGGAAGAAAGAAAAAAGAAACCTTGGGGCCTATATCCCCTGATTAAACACAGCCCAACACTCCAGGCCGGGCAGCCCGGTGGCAGCTCCTTGCACCACTGACCTCAGGCCAGACACCTCAGCGCCTACAATGGGACCTCAGCCTTCCGGGCCAGATTTGCCCAGGGGCCCCCACAGGAAACCAGCTCCACCAGGACGACAGGGGCCATCTTGAACAGTGGAATCCTGAGACAGCAAACCATCCCAGTCACCACTTGATACTTAGGATAATATTTATCTATATAGAATTTTAGAGCGATATGGCTTTTTCCCCCAGAAAACAACAAATAAACCAGCACCTAGCAAACAGACAAACAAAACATCAGAACAAACCAGCCCTGCACAGATGTAATGGCCAGGGAGATGGGGAGTGTGGGAGGGAGGAATGGGGCTCCCGCACAGGTGCGAGTTCCTGGGCAGAGGCTGAAGACAGAGGGAGGAGAACGGCTCTCTGGAAGCGCAACAAAAACAAAAACAAAAACAAACCCAAAAAAATGGCATTGCCTGGAGTTTCATCAGGAAAAATTAAAGTTGGCTGTGAGCTCCCGGATTCGGTTCTCTCGGTTCATTTTCTTCAGTTTCATCCTGCGGTTCTGAAACCAGATTTTCACTTGTCTGTCCGTGAGGTGGACACTGCGGCTGATCTCTAGGCGCCGCTCTCGAGTAAGGTACATGTTGAACAGAAACTCCTTCTCCAGCTCCAGCGTCTGGTGCTTCGTGTAGGGGCAACGCTTCTTCCGGCCACTCTTTGCAGTGAGCCAGTTGGCTGCATTTTCGCCTTTGGAATTGCCTGGCATTTAAGAGAATAAAGAGAGGAAGGTTAAATCCAGGCTCTGTGGACTGCCTGCAGGGGTGAATTTGGGACGGCCTCTGTCACAAGAGAGGTGCCCTAAGTCACATAAAGAGAATTGTGCCCCCTTTCGCTTGCCCAGGAAAAAAGGCATGTGCCTTAAAAAGGCATGTGCAAAATGCAGTAGGCCTCCAATGTACACCTACCCTCCCAATTTAAATTTCCCTTCACCTTTTCCTAAACACCTGTTTTAACACAAAGCTGCCAGGTGCTCTCAGAAGGAACGGCCTGGGAGGCTGTATATCTTGAACTTAACGCCTTATTTTTTCTTTGCTTCTGGCCCCAAGCAGACAAGCATTTCCTGCAGCCCCCCAGGCTGGAAGCTGGGGTGCTTACTTGGAAGGGGGGGAGGACAGCACGGCGGTGTCTCAGTCCAGACCCCTCTTTGCCCAAGGCCGACTGAGGAGAGAGAGAAAGACACAGTTGGGACATGGGGAAGGCCCAAAAAATTTATTCAGGGTCAAGGGCCCGCCCTGACATCTCTCCGGGAGCCAGGGACGTGCAGTCTGGGCGATTCTGAGTTCCAGGGGAAGCGAAACGGCCCCTGTTTGAGGATCAGCTCAGGGTCCCGGCGTCCGGGTGGGATCTGCCTTCTCTTCTACCCGCAAGGAGGATTCCCGCCCCTCCAGCAACTTTGAAAAAAGCTTGGGGGATCGTAAACTCGAACTTCGCCGGTTAATGGGCTTATTTATTGGTGCTGGCGGCTGCTTATTTTGGATGCCTTACAAACATCCGTGCTATCTGCGGGCGAACCACTTTCCCTCCCTCCCCTCCCCCAGCGTGGGCCGCGCCTCGCAGGCTGGGCCCAGACCACGGTTGAGGGTGCTCTGGCCCACGGAGAAGGGCATGCATTAGAGGCGGGCTGCTCGCCGGTGTCCTCGCCCCCAGTCGGGGTGAGCTGAGGCCAGCGCGGAGGACGTCTTGATGTGGGGCTCTAAGCTGGACATGAATTTTTACTGCATCCCCACGCCCAAATATTAAAAAGCAAGTTCACAAGGTCAGCCTGCCTGCAGCTCGGGCCAAGGCCAGCCGGCTGCTGCGCGGACTCCTGGCTCTCTCTGCTCCTTCCCTCCTCTGGGTCGGCCTGCCTCTCTGCCCGCCTGAGGCCCTTCAGCGCGCCTTGCTTACCCAGGGAGTCCTTCTCCGGCGAGGCTTTGCTGCTCTCGGAAGGGGCCGGGGAGAGCTCCTCGGCGGCCGAGGAAGACGCGTGCGCCTCCTCATCGCCCTGCGAGCCCCCGCCGCCGCCACCGCAAGCCAGAGTCGGGGGCGGCGGCGAATCGAGGGCTCGCTCCTTCCGGGCTGCATCCGCCGAGCCGGAGGCGAGCACGGGTGGCGGGTCGAAGCCTCGCCCGGGGGGCTGAGCGGGGAACGGGCCGGCGCCGAGCTGCTGCGCGCCGCCGCCGCTGCCGTAGCCCTTGGCCGTGCCATAGGCCTGGGAGAGGCGAAAGTAGCCAGGCACTGGCACCCCGCTGGAGGTGCCCAGGGAGCAGCCATCGGGTGGCGGGCCCCTCGAGAAGGGGGCCAGCTCGGCAGCGGCTGCCGAGCCTTTGGGGCATTTGTCCGCGGAGTCGTAGAGGCAGTAAGAGCTCTCCTCTTTGATGTTCTGCGCGAAAGAGCACGCAGTGGCCTGCGGCTGGGGCTGGGTTGGTTGTGGAGGGGGCGGCTGCTGCTGCTGCGGCTGTGGCGGCGGCGGCGGCCCCTCGGGCGGCTCCATGCGGCACGACCTGGGCGCGTCCAGCCACAGGTCTATGGGCGCGGGCGCGTAGCCGTGCGTCCCGGGACCCAGGCCCCCGTTGCCGCCGCCGCCGCCGCCGCCGCCTGGCGATGCTGCCTCATTGCGCTTGCCTCCCAGAGCCGGGAACAGCCCGCAGCTCTGCAGCCCGTAGGACAGGTCGGCGGCCGGCGGCAGGTAGACCCCGCCGTGGGCGTAGTAGCCGCCGCCGCCCCCCGAGCCGCCGCCGCCCCCGCCAGCCTCTCCTCTGCCCGAGCTGATGAGCGAGTCCACCAAAAAAGAGTTCGCGGCGGGGCTCTCCGAGCATGACATTGTTGTGGGATAATTTGGCGAAGGGAGCAGATAGCCCTTTCTGGCTGACATTTCTTGTGCAAAACATGCTGAATACGATTAGCAATCCCCCCGCACCACGGCGGGCGCCCGCAGCCAATCCTGAGCTAGAGTTTCCGCGCGACCACTCCCAGTTTGATTTCGTAGGCGCGGGGCGCTCTCGGAGGGCGCCCTCCGAGCCCGCGATTGATATAAATATGTAATCTGTATTGATGGGCAGTGAGACGCACGCCCGATACCCCGGCCTAAAGGCCAGGAGCTGCGGGGGCTGCCCCACGGTGTCTGATGGGCGACCTGGCCCTTGAGCTCGCCAGCCAATGCCCGGACGTGAGCCCTTTTTTGGGGTCTGTTTGAAAGACCCTTGGGCCCTACGTAGTTAATAAGTGAGATGTTTATAGTGAGCACCCCGGCCCGCTTTGGGTGCTCCCCGTCCTCATCTCAGAAGCAGCCATCAGCCCTCGGTACCAGGAGTCTCGTCAGGGCCTCAAGCTCTTCCCATTTAGCTCTGTGCCTGCGGCAGTCTCCCAAAAGTAACGGACCTGGTCCTAAGGCCACCAGGTCCCTCAGAGTGTCCGAAATCCAGAGCGGACCGAAGGCTGACAATTTCCCTTCTTTCTTGTATCCCACACGGAATTTTCCCCAAACTGCAAGGCTCGAGTTTTTCAGCCCCACTCTACTCTCCTCTGCCAGTCAGTTGATGCAGTTAGGATCTTTGCCTCTGGTGTGCCTCGGTGGGCTGGCAGAAGTGGTGATGGTGGAAGCAACTGGCAACCTGGGCTGAAAAATTACCCCATCCCTGCTCTGAGGTGAGGGTCAGGGTCCAGGCACCTCACAGCCCCATCACCCTAGCAGGCTCCAAGCTTCAAGCCTTTTCACGGAAGTGAAAGAAACGTTGGTCCTCTGGGGCCATGGCTTGCTCTGGGTGAAGACCTGATGGAGGAGACTGAATGGGGTGGGCGGCCAATGGACACCCCTGCCACATATTCTCCCGTTTTCCCTTTAGCCTTGGCATTCGCATGCTCCCGCAGGCTACGACAAGAACCAGTGTCACCACACTCCTGCCTCTCCGTCCCCTCCCCTCTTTCTCCCTCCCCTCCAAACCCGCCGGCTGGAGCAGCCCTCACTCCCGTGGTGTGAGCATTTTAACGAGGCCCGTGGTGAGGAAATCCATCCCCTGCAAGGCTGGGCTGGGCTCTTGGCCCAGTTATAGAAACTTTGGAGGCCAGGCTCTTTGCTCAGCAGACCCCTTCTCCCCTGGCCGTAAGGACACACTCTTAGTCCACTGGAAATGGCCGGCACAGGGCACAAGCCCCCAAGTGTGGGCCTCATACATGTTTCAGGAAATGTGACCTTTTCTGCCCGGCCGGATCCAGTGGAGCCCAGGAGGTCGCGGCCTTGCCCCTGGCCTGGGGGCTATAGCTCTCCAGGATGCCCCAGGCCTGCCTGCCCCACCAGCTCCAGCTCCTGCAGAGGTCTTGACTGGAGCGACTGCACACCAGGATCCCAGGAAGCAGACAGCTCAGGCCTCTGCACGCAGTGAGGAAGGAAAGACCCTGGCATCCTGGGTGATTTGCCAGGCACTTGGCCTTGTTCCTCCCAGTACGAACCCAGTCGGAGGAGGAAGCAAAGCCTGAGAGGCCCCAGAGAGAGTGCACGGGAGAGCTGCGACAGAGCCCCAGGGCCGGCTTCTGAGATGCAAGCTGTTGCGGTCTCTGCCAGCCGAAGCTGCCCCGAGCGGAGCCCGGGAGGCTGCGCCATTGCTTGCGCTGTGCTCCAGCCACTTCCACCACTGTGCCTGGAGATTACTGACTCTGTGAACCGAGCATCTGGGGTGGAGAGAAGGGAGAGAGAAAGAGAGAGGAGAGAGAGAGAGAGAGAGAACAGAGGGAAAGAGAGAAGGTGAGAGGAGAGAGCATGAGAAAGCCGGTTCCCTCCAGTTTGACGGGGTCTTGAGGCTGCAGCAGCGACGCATCCAAACCGAGTCAGGTCTGTGCACAGGATTAGGAACTTCCCTTTGCTGTCCTCATTGCTCTTATGCGCAAGGCCAAGCCAAATTCTAACCTGGCTAGGCCCATGAGGCTAACAAACTTGAGTACAAAAAAATATCAGAGCACTGAAGCCTAGGACCCTTCCCCAGATGGGCCCAGTCCTTACCCAGCTCGCCTTGCCAGGAGGGTGGAACTGACTGGGACTGTTGTGCTCAGCAGTGCTATTGGGGAGGCCATGAAGCTGAGGACTGCTGAGAAGGGGACTTTTCCCCTCAGCATTGTCTATACCTCTCAGGAAAGCTCTGCCAAGTGGAAGGTAAGTCCCAAGAACAGGAGAGAGAGTTCCTTGAGAACATGAGCCTCAGCAGGCCAGTGGACTGGGACTTGATGCTTCTCCAGACTAAATGCAGAAACCAACTTCCCAGGCCACAGGTTAGGAAAGGCCTGTGGCCGTAAGACAGAATGCTTGAGGTAGTGGAGGCTAAGAAAGTAAAGTGAAAGACAATGATCTAAACCTGTCTTTCTTAACCTTTTTGAACGTTAAGGCCCCTTTGGAAAATCTAAGGCCAAGTTCTGCATCTTAACCTATGAAAAATGCACATCTGTGCATTCCCACAATTTGACCCATCATTTTAAAGGAGTTCACAGATGCCTCAAAGCTGAGAAGGCCCTCCAGAATGTTCCAGGACTCTTGGGGAATTCAGCCGCCCTGTCAATTTTATTGGAAGACAAGCCCGGTGCCTTGCTATATGCAGCTCAGGCCCTGTCTGGTCAGGACCCTGTAGGGTGGCCAAATGGGCTTCTAGGCTGGATGGGATCCAAGACAGTGCACGCGCCAGTTCAAGATACAGAAGTCAGCTTGGTACTGCTTCTGCTACAAGAAGACCCCTCGGCTGCAGAGTAGAGTAGGCGGATGGTCCGCTGCCGGCTCCCGGACATGGCATTGGCACTTGGGTCTTCACCGACCTTTGGGGAGAGCCAGATGTTTTCTCCATCATCTACCCCCATCTGCCTCCCACAATAAACTAAATGGGATGTTGAGTCTGTGCTGTTTCTTGCTTTAAAACAAGAAAAAGAGTGTCTAAACCCGTGTGGGAGCCCTTCTCCGGGCCAGGAACGCCGCCCCACTCCCATCCGGGCTTGCTACACAGACGAAGAGTGTGCGAGGATGCTAGGGACACAGACTGGTCTGCCGCCACTGGTTCGAATGGGAAGGTATCCACACAGCAGAAGCTCCAGTTAAATCCTCTCAGTCGCCTCCAAGCTCTCAGCATCCCCAGCCGCCCCCAAAGCCCCACATTCCCCAGACCATAACACCAAGGTGTTAGCTTCCTTTATAGAATATTCCATTTATCGATCGCCTAGGTTTTCTCAAGATTTCCCACTCCAAGAGATTAAGAAAAGTGATTCGACTGCAGGAAGGGTCGGCTTCTAGACACATCTCCCTCTCGCCCATTTGCCTTCTTGCCTTCTCTGCCTTTTGCCCTCCCTCCCAGTTGCTGAATTTTTCTCTCGCCCTCGGGATGCCTTTGACCTAAAACTCTCGGTGCCTGCTTGCTTCAGCCAGGCCTGTGCAGAGTTATGTGAAAGCCACGAGGGCCCATGTTTATATTTAAGAGTAAATATTACCCATTTCTATTTGGGTAATAACAGACCCTTCCTCATGGCTTTGAAGCCAGAGTAAACGCCAGGCTGGTGGAATAAGCCTTTTGGCGAGGATTACGATGCAGTTCACTGGATAGTGGATTCCTCCTCCCAAGAAGGCCCTTATGAACGATGAGAAATAATAAACTGTTACTACCCCCCAAAAAATCTGTTTTAAAATACTAGGTACTGAAACTGAGATCGCTAGTAAATAATTTGTATGTGAAGGTTGGTGTCAGTGCTTTTGGGGCTCAGAATTATCTGACTGGAGGTGGCATTGGGCTTCGACCCTATAGAAGAAAAATAAATGCTACTTTCACATATCCGGCTTTAACAAAAATTCTGGACTTCTCCGATTCATGCATTTACTGCAGAGTTAGGAAATTTTTTTTGTAAGCAATGATGTTCTTTTCCTGATCATCTTTGAGAATGTCAACATTTCCAGGGATAGCTGATGTGTTTGCTTTGAATCAATCAGGTGCAATCCATCCTTAAACAACCTGCTTTAAATTTTTTTTTTTTTCTAAACCCAACCACTGAGCTGGCCCTTCTCTCTTGATGAGGGAAGTGTTGGGGCCTTTTCACACACCCCCTAAATTGCAATATCCTTAGTTTTGTCCATAATAAACTGCCTGTGGCTTTGAAACTCGAGGCGGCTCTGGGATCTTAGCGAAGGCGAAGGCGGCAGAGAGCACTATGTGGGCTCCCACTCCTTGGCTGCTCTATTATAGCAGAGTTTGGAAACTTGTGCCCAACAAAGACTAGTGGCTTTAATGGGGAAAATTTACACACACATGCACGCAAGCATGGGCAGCACCTACTTTCTCTGACATTCCCCTAGGGCCTGAGTAAATGCCAGGCTGGTGGAATAAGCCATTTGGTAGCTTATACACCCATGCACTGTATATTTGTGGGGGAGAAAATGACCATTTCAATAAACCAATGAAAACATATTGGAGTAAAGATTTAAATATAAGAAAAGGGTATTTTAATCTGGCCTCCAACATGTAAGTGAAATGATTATTTAAAACTTGTTTTATGACAACCCTGATGGAGGGATAGGTTGATTAGTTTGTTCTCAGTGCCTGCTTTTGAAAACATATAAGTATTTACTAGTACAATTTTTGCATATTTGCAAAATAAGCAAAAGGTCTCATTTTTACATCTAAGAAATTGCTGCAAAACGCCAGCCAGGTTTATAGCGGTACATTCCAAAAAAAAAAAAAAAAAAAAGCAATACACACTTCTCTGGAAGCCTCGAAAATCAAATGCGACTTTCTGAATCGGCCTTTTTCAGAACAAAGGTTTTCCCCAGGCTAATGGACAGATCTAGAGGCCGCACCTAGTTAGAAACTAGCGACCACCCCGATATCTGCCCCAGGGAATAAGTAGCCGCCACGATTACTGATCACCTCATTGTTTCCAGTAGAAACTTTGTTTTCCCCAGCACAGCCAACTCCTTTTTGTCGCCACCACAAACCCCTATCCCAGTACAGGCGGGACTCTTTGCTCCGATGCCCCCCTCTCCATCCCTGGTTCATCCCATGATGAATATTTTTACAAAATAGAAAGATCGCCTTGGGTTTTTAGCTGGCGCAGGGAGCTTAAATCGTCAACTTTTCCACTTAGGCCTTCCCTTGCTTTTCCATCCTTAGGGAACGATGGGAGAGGTTGGGGGTGGGGTGGGCTGAGCACCTATACCGTCAACCAAGAGCTCACAAACTCAGCCACTTTCCTCAGCCATGCTCAGACATCACCCACCTTCCCACTCCCTCCCCAGCCAGTTTGAAATTGCTAAACCTATGGCCTCTTACCTTGACACATTTCCGAAATCACTGCCAAGGGACAACGGGCTTCTCCGCGCGGCGACGCCTGCGAAGTCTAGAGAAGGCGCGTTGCTTTAAATAACAACACCAACCACTTCTTGAAGGTGAGCCTCCCCCCTTTTTAATACAAAGGGGAGCGGGACAGTGAAATAATGTAACGTGCTGCTCTTAGTATCAGAAGCAAACAAAGGCCAAGAATCGCGCTGGGGTTCCCCGCTCCCTGGCGGCTTTGACATTGATCGGAAGTGCGCCATCTCGCGGTGGATGAACGCCTAGGCCGTGCCCGAACTCGAGCCCGAGCCGGGAGAGGGAAGCAAGCTCCAGGAAGAGACAGAGGGAGAAAATGTGCCCAGACCGCTGCTAAAGAGATCTCACTTTTACATCTAAGAAATTGCTGCAAAACCCCAGCCGGGTTTATAGTGGCGCATTCCAAATATGCAAATTGGCCGGCTCGGGAAGGGTTTACGACCACATTGTCACAGCCATCAGAGGATGGGCTTTTATAGGGCTCAAAAATCAAACCCGCGCCCGCTTGCCGCCCGCCCGAGAGCAGTCCTCCTGTCTAGACTCTCTGTAGCAACTTGCGAGACTTTGGTTAATCTTTAACTGTCTCAAAGGAAGTCTTCCCTTAAACCCTGGGCTTCCCTGCCCCCACCCCCTGCCTGTTCCCCAAGAGAGTCCTTGTTCGCCTCTGTGACTATCAACCTAAACATTCATCTGGGGTATCTGTCCCACTCCCCTTTCAGCTGGGTTTCCCCAGTGGAGCCAGTTATCCAAACACACAAACAAATAAACAAAGCGGGGTCTGGGGTCTGGGGCCCCTCTCCCAATTCGATCTTTGCTGCTCTGGCCCTGCCTGGGTGGCTAGGGAGAGGGTGGGGTGGAGGTGGGGTGGCAACAAAAGGCTCTGGCCTTTCCGCCCTGCCCCTCAAGGTTATGGGTGATGTCCAAATTTAAGGCAGAAGTTCAAAGGCAGGAAACAAAGAGGAAACCGGCATCTTTCTTTCCCCAAAGGGAAAAGGCAGCCTCAGCTGGGAGCTGGGGAGAAAGTGCCCTTAGAGACTCCTGAGAGTCTGCTCTTTGTACCCAGATGAGTCTCTTTCTTGCTGAAGGGTTCCCCAGGGCACCCTAGAGTGGTTCCACTTCAGTCCTGCTAGTCCTAAGGTGAGGGAGTACAGCCTGGGATGAGACCCATTGGCCACCTTAAGCCCCGAGGTTTCTTCCCAAGGTCAGTCAGAGGACGAAACCTCATATTCCTGGTCCTGAGACACACTTTTCCTGGGACCCCATTTCCCCAAAGAACCTGGCCAGTCACTTTAGCTTCCTAAGCCAGGCTTCCCTTGGAGCTAAATCCTGACGAAGTCACCTCCCCAGTCCCTCAGGGGCTTGATGACCTGCCCCTTTCCTGGTGGGGGTGGTGTTGGATGGTAGACATTTGGCAGTAAAAGGTGAGCAAGGAGAGGAATGTCACACCAGGACCCAATACTCAAGTTTCCACAGTCTTTATTTTCCTTGTGCCCTGTCGCCTGTATACATGCTGTGACATACGCAGTTGGTGAGAATGGAGGACAGGCCAACACTCTTGTTACAAACAAGGCGACCAGAAACTTCTTAACACAGGGAGGTAGAGAAGATTCAATGGGAGGGGTCCTGGCTTTCTCAGCTGAGGTCCCCAGACACTGTTGGGCCGAACTACCTCAGAGCAAACCCTACACTTTCCAAATATTGCAAGAAATTAAAAAGGCCATTCCCAACACCCTTCCTGCCCACTCCAACAGTTCAAAGGAAATCAACTAATGGCAAACAAACAAACAAACAAAAAAAGTATTCAAACAAAATAGGTTATGGTTCCTTTATTTACAAGTCTTTTGAACACCATCCCTGTATGAAGCGTACATTCAAATATTCTTAGCAGTGAGTGAGTTTAACCGTGGAACATTGTAAACAGATAGAGCCTTTAAATATTTTCTTCATCTTTTCCCCCTCTACATTGCATCTTTTAAAATTTGCTTTGGTTCCTGCAGGGAAATATATATATATATAATATAATATTTATCTTTTAAAATAATTCCAAATCACTCTTGAGCTCTTGAAAGGTCACAGGAAGCTTCCAAGCTCAGTTCTGGGGCATTGAAGGGCAGAGTGTGGCTCCGGAACCGGGTGCTTTGGTGGTTTTGAGTCCCTCATAGCTGGGGACCACTGTCCAGCCTGCTCCTCTACTGAGCAAATCCAAGCTTCGATTAAGCGTGGCAGAGACTTTGCCAAGTTGCCGCAGTCCACAAGCGTTTCCTGCAGAGATTCCCAGGGCCAGCGGCCTGGGTGCAGCCTCTTAGGTTTTTGATGTCTTCTACCTCAGGGAATAGTCTGCTCGGCAACCAGACTTTAGGCCCGCGTGGCGGACCACGATGAAGACCCCTTATTGGTAGGAAAAGCTAGGTAGTCTGCAGAAGGCAACTGCTAGAAGCTCAGGCCTGAGACAGTGAGTGCAGTGAGTGGCTAGGAGGGGTGGAGACCCACTAATGTCACCTGGAATGGTAGATTTTTTGTTGTTGTTGTTGTTTTCCCTCAAGGATCAGCAGCAGTCTCCCACCTCCTATCACCTCTTAGTTCAGTCGTCTTTCACATTGGCTTTGGAAAGTAGCCCCATTACGGACATCTAGGAATCCTCCCCTTTCTTCCTGCTCCTGTCCCCAAGCTGAACTGTGTTTGGAGATTGAATAGCTAGTTGATGCAGGGTTCCTGGGGGTGGGCAGCCTCCATGTGGAGGGTCCTGGGCGGAGGTCGATCTCCAGAGGGCCTGGCAGGGAGCCCAGTCCCTGATGGAGACCACACCCAGCCCGAAGCTCCAGCAATCTCCAAGAGCGAACCACCAGGGGTCCCAAACCATTCATTCTAGTTGATGCACAACTCTTCGAATCCAATTATTGTTAGGAATCTTAACCACAGATGCCCGAGAATCCCAGGCTGCCTCCTTGGAGGCTCTATGCCTGTAACGGCCCCTCTCTTGCACACATCCTTTCTTCAAAAGTCACCGTGTGCCTTGACCTTGTCAAGGGCAAAATCTGCATATAATCTCATGAAGCCCCCCACCCAATTCCAGCTGGCTGGAGCCTTAGAGGAGCGGGTTGGCCGAGTAATACTGTAAACGGTCTCTGTTAATTTTTTTTTCCTTCATTCTCCTGTTCTGAAACCAGATTTTGACTTGACGGTCGGTGAGGTTGAGCATGCGAGACAGCTGCAGGCGCTTCTCTTTGTTGATGTACACACTGAAGAAGAACTCTCGCTCCAGCTCCCGGATCTGGTACTTGGTATAGGGGCAGCGCTTCTTTCTGGTGCGTTGGCCACCTGTGGAGGGAGAAGGAGGCAGGGAGTGAGGCAGGTGTGGGGGCTGCAAATCACCCCAGACCCCCAAGTGGAGGCAAAGGGCTGACCCCAGGGACTGGAGGCCCTGCGGGAGCCCCATCAAGGTCTCCCCAGGCCCCTACTACCTTCAGGCTCCTACTGCAGGCTGGGGACAGGCTGCAGGTGGAGTCTCAGCCCCAGATAAAAGCCAGCTCCCTAGATAAGCCCCCAGGGAGGCTGCTTACACTGCCTCCAGAGCAGAAAGGAGGGATCCTCACAGCAACAGGAGAGTTTGTGCTGCGGAGGCTGCTTTGAAAGCCACAGAGTGGGGGTTGCCGACTGCCTCCAGCCGGGCCAGACTAAATAAACAGCTGCTGGGGGACATTTCGCCTTCCAGCACCTGGGCGGCCGGTTCCGAGGCAGTAAAGGCGGCCCCAGCACTAGTCTTTCCTCTCGTTAACATCTGGGCCAGCTGCTGGTTCTTTGTCAACCTGAGTCCTGGCCACCAGCTCCTGCCTCCCTGGCCAACCTCCTGGCTTCCGCGAGGTCAGGAGATGGCAGTGGAAGCCCCCTCTCCTGGGCCTTCTCTGAGCACCAAGACCCCACAGCCATCCTGGGCCCGAGTAGGGCAGGGCTGCTGTTTTAGAGAGAGTGGAGGGAAGAGGGCTTTCCCACAGCTGCGCAGGCTCGCCTTGCTCCCCTTTTCGATAAAACTTCACCAGACATAAAGAAAAAAAAACCCGCTTTTGACAGATTGAATAACAATTGTGAATAACAGTCGGACAGAGGCGGCACCTAATTGCCACCGCGCCAGAGGAAAATGGCTTCCTTTGGACAAAAAGGCCAACTTTGGGTTAATTTGTTTCATTTAATATATTGCTCGAGCTAAGCGGGCTATTTTATCTGTTAAACACGCTCCTAGCGCCATCGTTAAACAGCGATGCCTTTGAATCCCGGCCGGGACTGGAGACCCGGAGAAACACATGGCTTTTATAAAAATCTCCGGATTACCTCGCTATCAAAGGCTCCTGGAGCCCTTGCAGGGCGAATTTACAGGCGCCCACCTCCGGCTCCCCAGCCCCAAGCTGGCCCCGAACGGGGTCGAGCTGCCGGGCTTTGGGAGCTGAGAAGGGAAAAAGGGGGGAAAGGGAGGCTTTCTTTCTTTCTTTTCTTTCTTTCTTTCTTTTTTTTTTTTTTTCTTCTTCTTTTTTTTTTTTTTTTTTGCAGGCATGCCTTGGCCGGTGGGTATTTCACGGCCAATTTCAGCACTCGCCACGTGATCCTGCCTTTTATAACAAAGTTTTGTTGGGGGAAACCTAAAGGCCCTTCATAAACCTTATATGCTTATAAAACAGCATATAAAAATTTAACAGCGGTGCTGCGCTAGATTTCCAACTCCCCTTTCATAAAGCGCAGGGCGCTGCCTTTATACGTACTGGAGCCGCCGGCCTTGTCCTCAGTGTGGCCGGAAGACGACTCGGGGCTGCTGCTGCTCTCGGGGCGCCGCCGCCGCTCCTTTTCCTCCGCCGCCGCCGCAGCCGCCGCCTCCCGGCAGCCGCCGGCGCCGCTGTCCGAACTTGAAGTTGCCGGCGTGCCCGTGGCCGCTGCCGCCGCTGCCGCAGAGGTCGCCGCGGCCGCCGGGGGCCCCTTCTCGGCGCTCTTGTCCCCGGGGTAGTCCGAGGAGGCGAGGTTTTCCGGGGTGCCGTAGGCCGTCTCGAAAAACTGGTCGAAAGCCTGTGGCAGGACGCCGTTCCTGCCCACGGTGCTATAGAAATTGGACGAGACGGCGGGGGTGGGGTGGTGGTAGACGTTGGCCGAGCTCTTGGCCAGCACGTCGCCAGGCACGCCGGCCGCGCTGGGCGCCTGCAGGCAGTCTCTGTGCACGAGCTCCTCCGCGGAGTAGCAGTGGGCCAGATTGCCGCGGGGGTGCCATTTAGTGGCGGGCTCAATGGCGTACTCTCTGAAGGTCACTTCGCGCACGGGTTGGACCTGGGGCAGGTTGGAAGAGTAGGAGTATGTCATTGGGCGCGAAGACGGGGTCTGGGGCAGAAAAGAAGGGAGGCTGGAGAAATCTGGACCCGAGACGTAGTAAGTACAACTTGGCAAATACATGTTAGAGGAGCAGGGACCACGCTCATCAAAATCCATCATTGGGCTACCTTGGGCTCTCCGCAGTAGCCGAGCTTAACATGATTCTCCACTGCAGCTGCCTCTTTGAAGCGGATCCGTGAAGTAGAAATTTGGAGACGTAAGCTGACGTGGAAATCTATCCCCATCCTTAGCAGGGAGGTGCTGGTCATGTGACCCGATGTTGAAATTGACAAGCTGCGAGCTAGTCCGGGCCTCCCCCCCCCCTTTCCTTTTTTCTCCCCCCTCCCTCCCTCCCCGGCTTCCTTTCTTTGTAGCCACCTCAGGGGAAGCAACAGATCGTCACTCGGTGTTCTCACCGAAAGCACGTAATCGCCGGTGTAACTCATGTTGGCTGGGGGGCCTCCCCGGCGCGCGGCAAAGCGGGGCCGCGCCCGGCTTGTGCTCAGCGGCACGGTCCTGGCCCTCAAGTGCGCCGAGGGCGGTGAGAGAACTCAACTTCTGCCACCCACCACTCCCCGGGTGAGGGACGCCCCACGCTGGGGGTGGCCGGGTGGGAGCTCGTCGCTGCGTGTCCTGTGCGTGGTCTTGGAATCAATTTGCTCGGAGGATCGCGTTCGCGCCTCCTTCTTCGCTGTCCCCCTCCCACTGGCTTGCTCTGGGAGCCACCTCTGCCTCAGACTCTGGCCGGACCCCCTTCGGGGCCAGGGTTCGCAGCCGTGGATGTGCCGGCCTCATGGCTTGCCCGATTTGCACGGTGACTTGATTACACGCTCGCATTCATGGTCACTTCCGAAGCGCTTTAGTGCCTTCCGTCCCTAAACCGCCAACAACCAGGGCGGCTTCCCCCGCGGTTTGTCAGGGATCCGCAGGTCCCGGAGGGCCTTCGTCTTACCCGGGATCCACCTCCCTTTCATCCTCCTGTCGGCCTCCTCACCCCATGCCCTGCCC
Organism: Eidolon dupreanum; assembly: GCA_028627145.1. NCBI lineage: Eukaryota > Metazoa > Chordata > Mammalia > Chiroptera > Pteropodidae > Eidolon > Eidolon dupreanum. Next base: position 8,730,252 of record CM053514.1, on the reverse strand, counting down.
TCGGAGAAACCCCCTCCTCCTCGCTGCCTGCCGGGGTTCGGAGTCGCTCCGCAGAGCCAGAGGCGCGGGGGCTGCGCCGCTGCGCACCAGCCCTCCTGCCGGGTCTCCTGGAGCTGAGGACTCGGGAAACCAAGCAGTAGAGGCGAGACTTGGGCTGTTTTAGAGGCGCTGACATCCGAGGAGCCTTCTCCTGGGTATGCTGCAACTTCCTGGGGCCCACCAGCTGCTAGCGAACTCCAGAGCTGTAGGGAGAGTGGGGACAGTAAGAAGGGGCGAGGACGAGGGATCGTGGCTGAGAAAGGGGTAACACGTCTTCTCTCCTTCTTTGAAAAGCCTGAGAGCCAAGGATGTACAGGGCAGAAACTCAAAAGTGCATTTCCTACTACTCATCCCACAGAAGGAACACAATGCCAAAGAAAAGAGACAAGAGACGTGCTTCCCAAACTTCCAGCACCTTGGGTGGAAAGGACGCCTTAAAAAGTCTGGGTATGAACTAAAGATAAAAACAGAGGCCATAGCGACTAGTGTGAGCTTTCTTGGGAAGAGGAAAGAAAAATATGGATGGTGAAAAATGCTCACTGTCCTGCAGGATTGAATGAACAATGTTTGGGAGAAGCAAAAGAAGAGGACATAGAGCAGCCAGGCAGGGCCAGGAACTGGGAGGGGCCCAGCTTGGGGCCTCCCCACACCTATCTTCTTGGAAGGAGCTGGATGCCCCTGAAGAAAAGTCGAAAATGAACAAGAATAACCTTTTCCCTTTCCCTGTCCAGGAAATAGCCAAAGGTATTTATATATCTTGGGGAGATTTAGAGTATAAACTCTAAGATCTTTGGTATTTAAGTGTCAACATCGATTTATTTATTTATTGCTGAGTGGACTGTAACTGACTCAATAACAAATCTAATCATGTATTGCACTGGAAAAGAAATATTCTCATTATGTATTTTCTCCAAATGATGGCCCACTATTGCATTTGAATGCCCACTGTAAATATCAATAATATCGAGTAATTACTCTGTAGTGGAGTAAACTAATTTATTAGCATTAATGTTTATGTGGCTCCTACCCCCTCCTTTACAAGGGTGGCTTATCACAAATCATACTTCTCGGACACATTGGTTTAATGAACTCTTTATTCGCGTTTTGCTGCAAGAACTTTTATGCTCCTTGGATCCCTGAGAGCTGAACTCAAAATTATTTGTGCATCTTCAGCCTGATATATTTGTCCACTGTGGCTTGTGCAGAGGACAGTAGCGCTGTGAGGGAGGAGGTCTGGTGGGAAGGAAGGTTGTTGGGGAAGGGTAGCATGAGACCTCCTAAAGCTGGGAATTACAGTTATAGGATTGCCCTGCAGCGAAAAAACTTCGATTTCCAGCAGCGACCAACAAGGCAAAATATTTATTTCTCCACAGTATCTCTTTCTTGGAGACAGAGCATAAAAGGGAGAAGGAGATGTTTGTGAACAGCAGTATTTGAGCTATTCCCTGGCTTGATTTTGGCTCTCCCAAACTCTCTCCTCGTAGCCCACCCAGTCCCCACCACCCCTCACCATCGAACAAAAGGAATGCATGAGGGGTTTCAGTGACTTTGCCATAACAAAGGCGCCACCATTGCGGGGCTTGCCCCGCCCCTGGGTGAAGGCAAACAAATTCTTGCACTTGTATTAGGGCTTTTAAGACTATAATTGAACCCGGGGGCGTCTAGGAGAACCGAAAACAGTTCTAGACAGACCTGGGGTTTTATAGCACTTTTGGCAGTCAACTTCAGGTTGTGCCTGAGCAGACCGGCCGCGGTGGCCCGCCAGCGGGGGACACCAGCCGCCTCCCCCAGCTGCACGCAGCCTCTCTCCTAATTATATCGGTTTTCCTCTTGGTGCCAGGAAGAAGGGGTTCCCACAGAAAGGTCGGTATGGGGATGTGCTCTGTTCCGCATAACCAATGCCTCCCGTGTCCTTGATAGCAAAGCCGAGAGGGTGCTGGCAGGTCCCATGGGTGTCTGCAGGAGACAAAGGCGAGTTCCAGAGGAAAGGCTGCAAGGGAAGAAGGCGCTCCGGGAGTGGCAGGCAGGGCAATTCGGAAGGCTGTACTGAAGTGGGGTGCCGGGAGGGACTTGTAGTCTGGAAGGGGGTGTGTGGGGGCGCTGCCGTAAAGACAGATAAGGGGAAAGGCTTTTAATGCCAGGAGAAGGGGAAACGCCTGGAGTGACGAATGCTTGTTCCCCAGCAGGGACAGAAGGGGATGACCAGATCCTCAAGGCTGCCCACTGTTCCCCACTTTGCCTGCCCCCAGTCCCTCTTGTGCAGGTTACACTGGCAAAGTGAACATTTGGTGGGGGGAGGAGTTCAAGGGTGGGTGCAGCTCTGAGGATCAGACCAAATCTTGGGGAAACAAAGGGAGCAGAGCTGCTGCGGGTCCTTGGTTTTGACTTTGCTCTGTGCCTAATTGACTCTTCCGCTTTGCAGGACCAACAGTGGAGCTGAGCCCACCCGGCTCAGGGGAAGACCCGACGGGGGCTAAGGCTGCCCTGGAAGGCCAAGTCCGAGCTGCATTTCTTGAAGAGGCTGAGGCGGGCAAGGCTGTGACATTGGCCCTGGAGACTGGTTTCCCATGAGCTGCTCTTTCTCAGGAGCTCCACACCGCGGGGCCATCTCCAGAACACAGTCTTCCGTGTGTATTTCCTTTTATCGTCAACCCGAAGCCCCACGGCAGCTAATGCAAGAGGCCAAAAATGTTTGGGAGGAAGAAAAACAAAGGCAGGAAGTGGCGGCAGCCTGATGGTGCGTGTGTCTGCGGAGAAGGGAGGGAGCCGTTTCAATCTCTTGTTTTTCCAAACTTCAAGGTTTAGGCAGCCCTCGCAGGGCCGGCCCTGTCGCTCCCCACGCAGCATTTGGAGATGGCCACCCGGAGAGGAGAAGGCTGGAGCCCGCGCCAGCCTCGTCAGGCGGAAACAGCTAACGAGGCGATTTGCTCAGAAAAGCAGACCAAGCCTTTCCAAGGCTTCCTTTGATTTGGCCCTTAAGGTGGGGGATTGGGGAGCTCTTCAGCACCTCGGGACCCTCCTCAGGCGGGTCGAGTGCACGCTGGCAGGGACGCTTCATGTGCCCTGTGCTCCACGCGCCTTCCCAGGTGGGATATTGGAATAAAGTGTGTCCAGGTGCTTCTGCCCAGGACTGACGCCTCTGCTTCTTCTTGCAGCTGAGGGGTCTGGGCAGCAGCCGGAGGGCGGCTGTTGGAGGTGCCCAGGGTTGGGTAGCCTCGGGGCGGTCAGTGCACACCAGGGCAATGTGAGGCCTTTCCAGCGGGGTTGTTGTGCTGGCGGTGTTTCTAGCACAGTCGTCCGAAGGACATGAGCCAGCCGAAGAGACTGTCACTTGATAGGCAGCTTAATATTTGCTCACTCCAGTGGAAGATAGAGCTGGAGGCAGGGAGCACCTCCAGACTCCGAGGTTCCCAGCCCCAACTGGTGCTGCTGCTAGGCCCTCTTCTTTCCTTGGGGCAGGCTTGGGTGCCGGCAGTGGCTCATAGTCCCCCAAATCTGAGAATCTGATGTCCCCAGTGCCTGCACTTGCAGCCCCTTGACTGCTTAGTGGATACTTCGTAGTCAGAATGCCAACGCCAGGCTGCCTGTTCATCACAATCCCTCCCTAGCCCGTCCTGTCTCCCTGTAGTTCCTACTCCTTGCTCTCCTGCCCGGCCCCTTTTCAGCCGAGTCCCCCCTTCTTCAGCCTCCTGCCTCTTCTTCTGCTTCTGTAGGCTGTAAGCTGAGCAAGAACTGAGGTGCCACTGGAGGGCACCCAGTACTCAAGCACAGAGAAGCAGGGCTGTTAGGTTCCTGACTCTTCCTCAGTTCAGGCCTCCACCAGCGATCCGGACTGGATTTCTCACCTTCTTCTGCACTCCATTCCAAGGCCCTACCGCGTCCTTTTCTTCTCCCTTCCTTTCTCACCAACACTTCCGCCTTCTCTTCTTGAGACCCAGCTCCTGCTTTTCTAGGCCCAGCAATCCTGGATAGCAGCCGGCCTGGGAGGAGTCAGGCCCACTTGGCAGACGAAACTCTCTCCCAAAGAGCTACAGTCATTTATCTGTGGATCGCTTAGGGCACCAAATTTTTTGCCTCTTCTTGCTGGTTTGATCCCCTATCTTCCTCTATCCTTAAATGACACCTGTTTCTAGAAAACCACACAGAAGATTATTTCAACCCAGGTGACCATACTGCACACAGGTGCAAGAGCTGGCTGGAGGACCCAGGGTGGTAATAGCCATAGAGCCCTTCCTGGGCTCTCTCCTTCCAAGTGGGAGGTGTCCTAGAGGTACATCTGTCCTCCGTGATGAGCCCGGGAGATGGGTTGTATGGGAAGGCCCAGGAGATCTCCTCGTGTTTGTTCTCAGGAAACCAGAAAAAAAAGTCTATGGGCAGATCAGGGCTAATCTATCACATTTCCAGATGCTGCTCTGAGGCGACACTGAGGTTATGATGAAGTATCTAGGACCCCCCTCTATCACTGCCAGGTGGAGGCAGGGTTAACTAATCCCCTTGGCTTGGCGAGGCACACACCCGTCCACAAGCTCCTCTATCCTTCTGAAAGCACAAAAGCATGAGAACAGGTAATGCCTTGAACTTGACCTTTTGGTTGGTCTTGACCCACAGGTTCAATCCTCAGAGATCTCTAAACATCTGAAAAAGTCCACATCCTTCCACTGGCCTCTGAGGGTAGAGCATAGAGCTCAGCTGAGGGTCTCAGACACCCAAACAATCTGGTTATTATTTAGTTTAGTGAGTCCCAAACTGGTGAGAGAAAGAGGGTTACTTCCTTTGAAAACGATTATTTTTATTGTGCACTCATTAGAGATTTTTTCCCCTTGCTGAGTGGGAACAAATGGGGTGAGGGGAACTTTGAAGGGCAAAGCCCTGGTTCTCAGCGTCTGCCTTCCATTCTTTCTGCAACTTCGGCCCATACGGGTTTTCCCAGCTCAGTGTGTCTGCAATAAAGAGGAGAAATGCGGGTGGCCAAGCCAGAAGGTGGCCCTGGGGTCTTGGTCCCCACAGCTGTGGCTCACAGGAAACCCCATGCCCCAGCTGCATCCCAAGACAGTTCCTCAGGCTTCTCTGTTTCTCCTCAGCCAGGATCCATGGCTCACATTCCAGACTTGAGAAGAGTGAGCCCCTGTCCAGCCCAACCCTGCCCTAAGCGTCTCTGCCACATACCCTGCTAGGCAGTTCTGCAAGGTACCTAACCACAGACAACCCCTCCAGCAGCTAGTGTCCCCTCAAGGCTCTGCTCCATGGTATAGCCCTAAGGACAAAGTCCAGCCTTTTGTCTTCTGTAAGAAAAAGGAAAAAAAAAAAAAAAAAAAAGACAAAATCTTTTGCTGGGCCTCTTTGAGTCACCTGGAGAATAGGCTCAGCGGCAGACTGGGCTTACTCTATTTGCTGACCACTGGGCCTGATGTGGTGACCTGCTGCCGGCAGGGGCTCCCACACCTCCAGAGCACAGGGAGGGGGTTCTTGGGGCCCAGGAATCAGGGATTTTTACCTTTGACAGAGTGTACTTCACGTCTTGACCCAGATTTTAAGCAGAAGAGGAAGAGCATCAAAGTTCTCACCAAAGGCCTGCCACACATTGAGAAGGTGGGCCTGGACTCAGGGGCCTCAAGAGACCCTCCCAGCAGGGTCTTTGCTCCCCCATCTAATTCCTGGCCCTGTGGGCCCCACTGTCCTTGTCTGGGCCCTTGTTTCTACAAAAATTTAAACTGGATCCAGCCACCTCTAATCTCCCCACCTTGCAGGAGCTACCTCTCACCCGGGCCAGGCTTTCCCGGGCTCCGAAGTCTCCTAGACCCCACTCTTCCAGGACTCCACGGAGGCACAGCCTGGACCATCCCTGGCTGCGAGAACTCAGTAGGGCTGGGGGCTACCTGGTTGGAAACCAAGAAAGATCCCTTCCTCCAGTCCACCAGCCCAGACTATTAGAACCGGCTTGCCAGCCCAGTTGTGTGTTCTGTGCCGTCCTGTGCCTTTCTGTCGCCTCCACCGTTGCGACCGAGATCGGGCGGCCCTGACCCTGGGGGCGGCCATGGCGCTGAGGACTTGACCTTTGCAGCTCCAGAGGACGTCGCTCTCTGAGCCCGCAGGAAGGGATTCTGCGGTCTCCATCTTCTCCCACCCAACAGCAAGTCCGGCCAACCGACGCCTGCTGCGCCGCTCACCCCCATTCCCCCTTCCATTTCGTGCAGTGTCGGCATGCCCGCAGCCGGAACAAAGCCCTCAAGCAATGCTCTTGCCATCTCCTGTTAGAGCTCCTGTCCCCAGCTCCCCGAGGCCAAACGACTCAGAGCTAAAGCCAAGCTGTCTAAGGCCCTCCCCAGCACCCTCTTCTCTCGCTTGACCGCAGCCAGCGCGCCAGGTACGACTCTGGGTACCAGCCGTGACGGCTTCGCTCGTGCGGGGTCCTGGCCTCGGGCTGCGGGCGGCGCGGCGGCCGAGCCCAGCGTCGCAGAGGCGCGGGGCGCAGCGAGGCCCCAGGCTGTCTCCCCGCCGCCGCGGAGCCCCGCGCGGCAGCCTGGGCGCGGGATTTGGTCGCTCGGACCCACAGCGTGGCCCTGCGTGCCCAGCTCGCTCTCCGCGCCCTCGCATCTCACCCCACCCCGCCGCCCGGGGTGCGGAAAGCGGAAGTATTTGGTAGAGAAAAACATGGTTTCTTTTCAGCCCGTCTCAGCACCCCTTTTAGAGAAAATGCTCCTGTCAAGTTTTATTTCCCGTTGCAAACCACCTTCCACGCTGCCAAGAATTAAGACCGGGAGAGATTAAATACCCGATCATTCTCTTGGGGAGGGAGGGGCGGGGCAGAAGAGAGCACCCACACAAAACATTCGTTTCCATCGGCTTGTCCCCATCACCGGACGCCTGGCGAGGCCCGCGAAGGCCCGCTCCGGCGGCGGTGACGTCAGCCTGCAGCTGCGGGGCGACTTGCCGGCTCGGGCGCGCGACCCTCCCGCGTCCTCCCGGCGCTGGCCGGGGCGAGGGGGGGGTCCCGGGCCTTGACCCCCCACCTACGTCCCGCTGCACGCCCGCCAGCCCCGAGCGAGGCCGGCTCTGGAAGGGCTTGAGCCTCCATTTTGAGTAGAGGGTTCATGAGGAAGAGTGGAGGATTCTGAGCCTCTTCTCTGTCCCCGACGGGCGCGACATCAGGCAGCTCTGAGTCTGCAGCGGCGCTTCTCCGGCTCACCCACGTCCCCGCACCTGGGGCGAGCCCCGCGCCGCCGCCCAGCCGCGCGCCAAGGCTCGGCCAGCTCGGAGGCGCCGTTGTCATGAGTCCTGCCCGGTGGATCCAGTTCTTCAGCGGCGCAACCGAGCCAGACAGAAACGAAATCGACTGTGGCAAGGCCTCGGCTGCTTTCACGGAGGGATTTTTCTGTGTCAGAGTCTCTTTTCTTCTCTTCAAAATCCAATTAAAAATAGCACATATCTTTCAGGCATTCGTCAGCGCTGCACAGATGCGCGAGGATCGAAGCCGCAGATCAGAATAGTGGGTGTTTTCATAAAGAATGAAGCCGGCTGTTATTTACCCGGAGGCCTAGCAGTTGAAAACTTAATTATCGTGTGCCTGTCTTAAAACCTAGGCATAAATCTCCGCAGGCCTCTTGGATAACGCTACATTTTTTTGCTTATGAAAAATGGGACGCGGGCGACTCGCTGCTCGTTTCTCGGATTCTCCAGGTCTCGGGCTGCTGACACGCATTCGATCAACTTTAAAGGACTGCGCATAAATCAGCGAGCCCCTAGCGTCTCCTGCGTAGAGTCCCGCAAATCCAGAAGGGCGCCTCTGAACACGCCAGGTCTAAGGCTTAGGAGACCCAGGGCGGCCTCGGTCTCCGCTCGAGAATTCACAGAGAGGACACGAGAGGCCGCATCTTCACCTAACCCTCCAAACACAGGGTGTAATCTGCACATATGTTCCACGGTGAAATCTGTGTCGCCAACTACCCGAATACACACTATCACCCTCCGCTGAATTGCGCTGCCTCATGAATTTTTAAGAAAATATTTCAATTCGGTTGAATTTTTAAAAGAATAATTTCCTTTTCCCCCTTTCTTTCTTAAAAAAAAATTTTTTTTTTAATCCATACAATTTAAATCCATGGCTTCAGCTCTGCATCAGGCATAAATAGTGGTGAAATGCAAAGTGACATTTTACAATCACCCACTTAAAATACCTTAATAAATTTGACAGTATTAAGAGCAAATGGAAAAAAAGTAGGGGTTTTTCCCCCCTAAATCCCATATTTATAATTTTTTTAATGGCAACATGACAGGCCATTACAGGATTCAAAGTCTTTGTTAATTTAATAGATGAAAATGGTGTCTAGTTGTTTCCATATTTACTATGTCTTATTCAAAAAGTTTTCCTTTTAGAAAACAATATTCTTGAATCAGCTATTCAACCACACTATCCCAGTGTCTTTTGTCATTTTTCTTATACGGTGGCTGGCATCCTCTTAGATGTCTTTTTTTTTTCTAAAGGTTTAGACTACTTGTTATTTGGTCATTAGGGAGCCATCATAATCCACACTTACTTCAGGTTATCTGGTAGATCCACGGGAATTTTAAATAAAGGGAGTTAGGTAATATCAACATTATTAACAACCATTTTCAGAACGGGGCGGGGAACCCCTCTGAAATACCTTATGTCATTAGTTTCAAAAACTGCAGGGAGAAATAAAAGGAAAAACGACTACTTTACCCAGAGTTCCTGCAGTGGCGATGGTTTGTGAAAGGGGCGGTATTCCGGCTGCAGAGCTGCTGTTGGCCTCCTTCCTAGGCCTGAGGCTCAGAATATTTCTTACATCTAAAGAAAAATATCCCCCATCAACAGAAGAGTCCCCTTTGGAGCTGTTCATAAACACACAGTTTGATCCAGTTTTGAGGGGATTTTCCACCCCTTTAAACATTTGGGGAGAAAGTTGTTACTTTGGAATGACGGCAGCTCTTTTAGGAATGGTGTGCTGGTGCACGAGACTTGTGAAGGTTAAACTGAGGCATCATTTTCATTTGTTTCCACAAATAGAGTGAAAATCCTCAGGGCAGCAAAATTTGATTGCACTTCACAAAGGCCATTCCATAAGTATGTTTCAAGACTCTATTGTTTTGGAGATAGCTTTAGAGATTCTTTCTATAAGTCTCTGTTTGTAAAGAAGTTCGAAATCTTCAGGTTGGAGAGGTTTCCATCAGCCAGGTTTGCAACAATCAATATTGTTTTCCATAAAATGATGAATACGGTTCTTCAGGTTACGATGACTTTCCTCTAATGTAAAGATGAAATTAACCTCATCTCAAAATTCTACATTCTAAGGATCCTGGTTCCACCAACATTGAAATACATATATGCACAGTATGGATTTGACAAAAATACATTACCATATGTACCTGTGTACATATACATTCTACACACACACACACACACACACACACACACACACACACACACACATGTATTATTTATGACTCTAAACACAGCACCTGATGTGTTGTTAGGGGTCAGTAAGTCATAGATATAATACTTATTATTATTATAGTTTTGATGGTGGTTGTTAATATTAAATGTATGTATTTCTTCCACAAATCAAATGGCAACCTTTCAAACATTAGTATAAGATTGCACACAACCCAGGAGCAGCACTCAGCTCTGAGCTATCCAGGATAGCTCTCCTTCTGCATCCATATTATGGTCATTTTGTAGATGAGATCTTTAAGCTCTCATACTGGCCTCTTAAGAGGTGGGTTTCTTTGAATTTCTGAGATGTAACTCTAGAACTCTAGAGTTAGCAGGCATCTGAAACTTTTTATTTGCCGTATAGACTCCCCTCTAGCTCTAATTAGGATGGTAGACCACCTTGGAGGGTGAGGGCCAGGAGAGAATGGTTATTTAAGAACACTGCTTAGATTGTAACAACAATGTACAGCTTTAAAAGCAGATCTACAGAAATCTGATGCAGAGCAAGTTGCTGTGAAAACAAATTGAACTTGGCCATTAAAGAAAAGGAGAAAAACAGCATCAGGTAAAGTACATTTTGTACCTCAACTTCTAGAAATCATCTGAAATTACAACATATCGGGTCATCAGTAATGAACGATACTGTCTCTGTACAGATTCTACAAATAAATATACAAGCACACATAAGCACGGAAATACATATATGTATACACATATATGATATATATTCACATATATACAAGCACATGTATAACTTACATATATTCAAATTTGCTCCATCTAGAGCCAAAGAAATAAGTGCTAAATCTCTAAGAAGTCAAGGAGGTAAGACCTTTTTGATTCCCTTGAAGCTGAAGAATTACAAGGAAGCTTGTCAACGCGAGGTGGCGCCCTTGATCTACTAATCCTGCCGAGGCCAATTCATGAGCTGTCAAAAGTCAAGGTCACAAATTGTCTTTTTTCGTCAAGGTCAAGGTTTAAGGCCTTTCCTAGTCCTGTCATTTCAACAAATATCAAAACCTGCCCTCTCAGACACATGCAGACCCAACAGCAGATTTTAATATACGACAGCCTGGACATCACTGATACTAAACAACTGGTTTTCATTTTCCACAGGGAGCCTGAGAATTTCTACTATCTCTTCCTCCTTTCTTTTTTCTCCTTTTCAGAATACCTGACACTTTAATGTTTTTGAAGCACTTTTCTAAATTTTTAGGATTTTAGTTATGAGAGACTTCTCCCTTTGCTTAAAAAAATTGTAGCAAAAATAAAGCTAAATAATAATAGAAAAGAATGGTCCTTGGTTTGTATAGGACAAGCCTGCTCCTTTTCTCTCTGTGCAGTGCACGTTTAGCATAGGAAAATAATAAGTATTTCCTTCAGATTTTAATGGTAGTAACTATTTTATTAACATAATTAATACCACTATAGCACTATCTACAGGTCTAAAGTTTTTAATTATTATTTTTAGTAGAAATATTTGGAAAGCAGGTGCACAAGTACATTTTCACAGTGTGCTGAATGTCTTTATTTACAAGATAGCATTTTATAGTGAATATGAACAAAATGAATGTGCTAATTGAAATAACTGCTTGATTAAAAATGTGCTGTGAAGATGAATTCCTAAACTTTCTAATGCAGTCTCATAACATAATAAACAAGGAAAAAGACTAATCCCTTAATAGATCAAAATATAGAATGTAAACATCTAAATGTTTAGGGGGAATGGATTTCTGTTCCAAGTTTTCTAAAAAATAAAAAAGGAAAATTATTTCTCCTGTAAAATGTTTAGTAAATATTGGGAAATAGCAGTTTAAGTGAAAAATTAATTGTATTTAAACCGAAGTCCACTATGTTGGGGTGGGACCTCTCGGGAGATCTGCCATAACATGAATTTTGTGAATCATCTGATGCTTTAAATATTTTAAAAAGAGATATCAAATCCTTCAGAAAGTAAATGACACCAGGGCAGAAAACAGTCCAAATGCCACAAAATGTGCTTGTTATAAGCAAATAAAAATTATTATGAGAAGGACATTCCCGACCTAGGGTTCCCTAGTAGCCTCAGAGGCTCAGCTGGTTGTATTTACTACCAAGACAAATGATCCTGGGAAGAGCTTTCTCTCCCTTTCTCCCTTCATAGTAAATAGCCCCAAATCATTCTTTCAGTACCTTCTTCTCTTTTCCCCTCTAAATTTATACGTGACATGTTTTGCAGAATATACAACAACGGTAGGATTTTCACTAAAAATTACCTGAGCAGTCACTTAACATGCAGAGGGAATGGCAATGGCAGCCCAAGGACAAGCAGATGTTTACGACAGCCGCTTGCTTTTGCAACCAATTCTCGGATTATTACCATATAACATAATGTCCTAAAATATAACGGTCACATAAATACTTACAAGATTTCAGTAAATTAGTAACTTATCTGAAATTGCGTATTTGGGGGTTGACATTTGACTCTAGAGTTTGTCACTTAATGGTCTGGTGGGGTTGGTGGAAGGACTGGCAGTCTTTACCATTTCTTAAAGTTTTAAAAGAGTTGTAGATTCCACCAAAGAGAAAGAGATCTCCCTTAGGAAAGCAAAATGCCAGTGCCTCTCTTTCTCTTTCCATTCTTCAATTATTATTAAGCATTATAATCATTATCTGGGTAAAGCAACCAGTTCTGAAGGTTTCTTCAAGTTGCCCTCTTGCTCCACTTTTAATCCATTAACTAGTGGTCTTCAGTTTGTTGATGACTTTTTTCTCTTTGACCCTCCTGTTCTGGAACCAGATTGTAACCTGCCGCTCAGAGAGATTCGTCGTGGCTGATATACGCCTCCGTTTGTCCTTGGTAATGAATTTGTTTGTAGCGTATTCCCGTTCGAGTTCTTTTAATTGCACCTTGGTGTAAGGGACGCGCTTCTTTCTCCCCCGCCTGTAGGAGCTGGCGTCTGAGGGATGAGAGACCACGTCTGGAAGATAGGGAAGAAGGCAAGTTACAGAAGGATCAGACCCAGGCCAGGACATAGGCGACAACTTGATCTGAGCCACCCGCCTTGCAGTCCCCGACGCCCTTTGCCACTCTCTGCACAATCCAGCCCTCTGCCAAAGCCTGGAGGGTCGGTGAAGAGGGTGATTAGTTCTGCACTAAAATGAAATCGTCCAGGCCTCCAGTGACCCCTCCAGCCTGGCCGTCCTGTCCGTACAGCGTGCTGGGTTCGCTTGATCGCCTAGACTAGCGGCCCACACCTCAGCGCTCGGCTCAGGGGGCACCAGTTCTATGCCTAACTCCTCTGTATTCCCCAAGCCCTAACACTTGATGCTTCCACACTGAAGCCACTTTTGAGAGGACGAATACGGGCAATTTGGTAAACCGTTTCCAGGTCAATTTCCCATCCTTAAGTCGATGTCAAGGGCTGGGGAGGGCGGGGCGCAGAGGGAGAAGGAAGCCAGCCAGGGTCCCAGCAAGCTTCTTTCCAGCCATCCCTCACCCAGAGCGAGCCAGAAGCCAGTCCAACTCAAGCGCAGTATGGGCAGCGCCAGTCAGCCGGGGCCGGGCTCCCAGGGGTGCAGCGCCGCTAGGGCAGGCCAGGGAGAGACAGTAAAGGGGCACCAGGGTGACCCGGGAGCGAGCGGAGAAGCTGGAGCGGAGCCGGAGGACCGGGGCTGAGAAGGGGGGCGCCATTTACCGGGCAGAGTGGACTTCCAGAGGTGGGGAGGCTGCGCCTGCTCTTTGGGGCAGTACATTTGGCCGTTCCAGCCGTTGGGCAGCGCCCAGGGCTGGTAGCTTTCCATGGGAAGACCCAGGGGCTCGTGGCGCGACTCGCCGGGGCCCCCGAGGCCGGGCACCACAGGCATATCCAGGTAGCCAGGCACGGGCTGATGGTGGTGGTAAGGCCCGGGCGCGTAGCCCTGGTGGTAGAAGGCGAACTCCTTAGCGCGGGAGCTGAACTCCTCGGCCGCGGGGCCAGCGGTATCCATGTACTTGTCCGCGAAGGCGGCGGCGGCGGCGGCCGAGGCGGGCTGCGCGCACGACTTGATGGCGTTGGGGTGCGGGCCCATGCGGGCGCACGGGTAGTAGCCGCTGCCGAAATAGCCGTAGGGAAGCGCCGCGGGCCCCGACGAGCTCTGCGCCGCCGCTGAGCAGGGGCTGCACTGCTTGGCGGCCTCGGCTCCCGCCGGGCCCGCCGGGCCGGGCCCTCCCGAGGACGACGCGGCCGCGGCCGCGGCAGCAGCAGCCGCGGCGGCGGCAGCGGCGGCAGCGGCCGACGGGGGCGCCTCCCCGGGCGCGCTGCTGTAGGCGGCCGCGGCGCCGGGCGCCAGGGGCGCCGGGTGCGCCATCAGGTTGCGGCACTGGTTGGCCGCGGCCGCCGCCGCCGCCGCGGCCGCCGCCGCCACCGAGAAGTTGCCCCCCGCGGCCGCGGCGGCTGGGTGGGGGAAGCCCCCGCCCCCGGCCCCGGCTGCCGCAGCCGCTGCCGCCGCCGCCGCCGCCGCCGCCGCCCCTTCCATGTTCTTGTTGAGCTCGTCGGCCACGAGGCCGCCGCCGTTGTCGTAGAGAAACATGACGGTGGGCTCGATCCAGCGGGGGTGGAGGAGCACGGAGGCTGTCATAGCCCGAGCCGCATGGAGAAGACCCCAGTGGCGCTGTTTTAAAAAGCCCCCAAGAAGTGAAGAGCGCGCCGCGCGGGGCCGGGGCCCGAGCGAGGGGGGCGGATCGCGCCCCGCGGGGTCGCGCCAGGCGGCCGCCCATTGGCCCGCCCCCCCTGCTCCGCCCACGGCGTATGCAAAGCGGGCGGCTCCAGCCCCGGCTCTGGGCTGTGCACCCGCCGTCCCCGCCGCCGCCCGTGAGGTCCCCAGCGCCAGCGCCCGCCGGGCGGCCGCGCACCATTCACCCAGGGGAGAGGCGGGGGACGCGGGAGGGTGCGGTAGGGAGAGAAGGGCAGCTTCCGCGCAGCTCTCCTTCCCTTCCCCTATCCCAGTGGGGCTCAGAGCCGCACAAGACCGGGAGGGGACAGGGGCGCGCTGTTGGATTGCGACCTGAGGCGGTGGGGACAGGTCAGGTAAATCTGCGGGAGGCTGGAGGTGGGATAGTAGCGAGGTGTAGTCCAGGTTGGGTGTTTCTTGGTGCCTCCCGCCCTGTTTTCTTTTCAGATATCCACCCACGCGTCTTTCTGCAGCGAGACGCTTGCATGGACATCAGCGCTGTCCGCTTCCAGAGCGTCGCGATTTGGCTCCCTTTCCAGGGGAACAGTGGCTGGACGGTTGCGGATGCGCCTGCCTCATGGGTCCCAGGACATTCCACTGGAAAGCTTGCACTGCATTTGGGAGCTCCCTCGCCTTCCCTGTCCACAACGTTGGTGGACAATTTCATACACACGCACTTAGGCCCACAGGCTTAGAATAATCCATCATATCCACACTGACACACACACATTCAAGTGTACCCTGATCACACGCTCACACTTATGTATATAGACTTTTCCTCACTCTGCACCAGCAGCAACTTTTCCTTCTCCAGAGCCTGTGAGATGGAGAGAGAAGTTTGTGGGCACCATTCTCCAGCACTTCCACACCTCCAGCAGGGCTGTCCTGTCCTGGAAGGAGTTTAAGAGGAACAGGCTGGTTGGGTGCTGGCTGGTACTCAAAAGAGCCCCCCTTCTGGGTGCCTGATGAAGTTTCATAGAGCCTGGGCAGGAACTGACTCTCCAGGCACCTGAGCACTCCTTATTTCACTCTGTTCTGGGACAGGAGAAAGGGACTCTTTGGGACCACTTCATTTCACATTAGGATTAGGGGAGAACACTGTCTCCAGCCTGCAGAGGAGGGTGCCTGGTCTTCCTCCATCCAAGAACCAGCCTGAGAAGCCTTTTCTCTGTGCCTGGGGGAATGGGACCCTTTCCTGAGAGCATGGTGAGATGTTGCTGGTGGAAGAGCCAAGTAGCCACCATGTTTTGGTGAGGGATTCTGGGGTCCTGTTGCTTTGGGGCCACATACTTCCATTTCCTATCGTGGAGGTTGTGATCGATCTGGTCAGATGCCCAGAAGGGGAACATGCGTTCAAAGTGAAAGTGGGTGTATACCACGGGTACATCAAGGTTGGAGAGAGCTAAACACCCTTCCACCCCAGGCGGACTGGTGAGCAGCCAGGTAGGACCTGCCTTCTGGTCCCAGATTGCAGATTCCGCCTTAAACTCAGGGCACTGCGGAACATCCCTGGCCTCTACCCCTCACCCCCGTCTGCTCTCTAAAGCTCCTGGTCTTCCCACAGGGTCTCCATCAAGGAGGCTGGGCTCCGGCTTTTATCGACCCTGATCCTTGGGTTTGCCGGGACCAACGTAAGTGTTGCCCAGTAAAACCTTCTATGATCCCCTCCTTCACCATACACACAACCAGAGTGCCCTTTCCCTCCTGCCTTTTTAGTAGCTCCGGGTAAATATTGATTTGCCCCCAGTTTACCTCCTCCCTGACTGGCCATTTGCAGACTAAGGAAGCGGCCTCTGTAGGGACCTGATTTTTGAGTTACTTTCTGGGGCGTTCATTCACCCCCCTTCCTTCTTCCAAGTAGCATTGTAAAACTCACAATGACAAAGAGACAGGATAGGGTTCAAGGCCCCAGTTCCTGAGGACTTGAGGGCTGTTCTACATATGGGGCAGACACGGCTAGAGGCCAAGGTCAAGTTGAAAGTTGTAGTCTAGCCTGTGTGAGAACTGCCACCAAGCCTGGAGACCCAGGCAGCTGTGAAAGGCCCACCGCCCACCTCCCCTCACTCTTGATTCCTTTTTCCTCCGGAATTCCTTCTTCTGGCTCTGTTTGGTTACCCAGCATTTTTTGCTGCCTTCGTGGAGTTTTTGGGGCGGTGTTTACAGACTCTTCTTCTCTGCCTCCGCCCTGCTCTTGGCCCGAGCTTCAAGCCTCTTCTGTTTTCTAGCCAGACCCGGAAAAACGAAAACACAGCTCGGGGAGCCCCCACCGGCTGGCGCCTGTGCCAGCTCACCTCTGGTCACGGCGCAGCTGCCGGTGCACACAGCGGCCAAGGCCAGCTCCGCATTCCTCACTCCCTCTCCCCACTTCACCGGAGACCGAGAGCCCTGCGTGCAGAGGAAGGGCCCCAGCTCCACAGACTGCCAAAGTCGACTGGGTCCCTCCTCACCAAAAATGGTGAGACAGGATTTCATCTTGTCTGCTGAGGAGCCGCAAGCAGGTTTGTCTGGGAGGGACGGCGCTGGGGGAAGGCTTTGGGTTGCATCTCAAATTAGGCTTTGCTCCCTAAACTTGGCGGCTCCGCCAGGGAAGGGTTTCAGGCCTGAATTATTTATTGAGCTTTGTGGTGGATCTTTAGTGATCGAGTTATCTGGATGTTTTCTTAGCTCCTTATCAACTTTCAAAACCTCTAGAGAGATGGTTACTTAGAGGGAGGCAGCCTGCTTGTTCCTTTCATGTCTTAGATCTCTATATATATGAAATTATTTTTCTACCAGACAAGTCAATGGCGTCCTGGCATGCGTCACTGTTTTTTAAAAGTCTGCAGGTCCTGTTAGATATTGAATTGTAGCCACTAACCAGTGGGGATGGTTTGTAGAATTTGAATGAGCTCTGTGAATAATTTTGGGTCTCAGTTTTTAAGATTTCTACTCACTTTGAATCAAGAAAATCTTCCTCCCCTTTTTGTCCTTATGTCAAGGGACATAAGAGATTCATTAATGGTTCCCAATACCATTTTTTATTCTCTTAGCCCTCCAGGCAGCCACCAAACCGGCTCGCTGTGGAAAAAGAAAGGTTGGTGGGCAGTGAAGAAGTGGAGTGTGCTCTGGAGAAGCGAGCACAGAACTGTCCCAGTGATCTTCCTTTTTTTTTTTTTTTTTTTCCCCTCCCCTATGGCAAGGTCAAGACTCACTTGCCTGCCCAGCTAGTCGTTCCTGCTTTTTTGTCTACCAGGCTCGGGAATTCCTATGGGATTGCAGGGAGGTGCCATCAACTTAAATCTTGGCAATGACAATTTATCTTCAGACCCTTTGTAAGCAATAGGCTGGGGAAGCCAGGGCATCTATTGCGATCCGCAGAAGGCAGTGGCCGCTTGAGCAAGAGGGTGACAGGGGTGGAGGTGTCCTCTGCCTGGTGCTTCCCGATTTTCCCCGGAGGAGTCCTAAGTAGGCAGCATGGGCAAGATATGAGGGTGTTGGCAGCCAGGTGGCTTGGTCTTTGTTCTAGGAACTGCCAGACCATTGACAGGCATTGCTTCTTACCTCCTAGGGCAGGCCGGGGTGCCCCATGGGGCTTTTCTGCCCTGGAGTCTCCTGCTGAAGAAAGAGACCTGGGCTGGGTGTTTTCCTTTTTTTTTTTTCTTTTTTGGAGGGGCAGTCAGGGGACTTGCTGCCAGCCTGGGCCATGCGCCCTGGGCTCCCAGGGTTAGAAGAGAGAAGGACAAAGGAAAACCAGGTTTTAATTGAGTTTGATTTTCACTAGCAAATGAAATTTACCTGCTCTCACTTTAACTAGGAGGAGGCTGTCAGCACTGCTCCCTGGCACTATTTCTCTGCATCCATCCAGCATTAGGATAAACATTCCTCTGTTAGTTTTAAAGACACTTTGTATTTCAGGATATTCATGTGTTTCTAATGTATCCAAGCAGCTTTACGAGCTGCATTTGCAGAACATCTTAACCCTCTCTTTCCCACTGCAGGAGGGGTGGGGGCGCAGAGATAATGGCAAAGGAAGAAAGATCCAGAGGGGGAAATGGCGGAGGAGCTGAAGCCAGCTAAGAGGAAAAGAGAGGCAGGGAAAGACAATGGAACAGGCTAGCACCTCTGAATCTGCCGTCGACCAAACCGTTTTGAGGAGACAAGTGGGGGGCCCTCGGTGGGCATTTAAAGTCTCCCTGTCCTTATTCTCACCAAGGTGGATGCTGAACTCTTTTTATTCAGGAGGAAGGGTAGGTTCTGAAGAAACCTGGACTGAAGCTGGCCAGTAGGCAGGGCAAGAGTACATCCTGAGTCACTTGCTCAAACTTTGGCTCTAGATTTTTGTCCATTCGAAGCATTAATCAAGCAGGAAAAGGCCCAAAGCTGAAGGAACACTTTTGGACTGTGGGAAGTCACTTAACACTGTGGTGACCCAATGCTAACATGGTGAAAAATGGAAGTGCAAGATCCAGGAAGATCCACGCAGATCCCACTTTGCCGTGAAGAGTCTTTCATGCAGTGGATTTTGAGAACAAATTTTGGGAGGAGCAGCTTTCCCACCGCCTGGTGCTTTCCTGGGAGTGCCAGGCCTTCGAGGCCATCAGCGCACAGCGCCTCAGAAAGGGCAGCGCGGCAGAAGCCCAGGGAGGACCCCAGCTGCAAGTCCCTGAGCAGGGAGAGGGGCGCCCCCCCTCCCACAAACACTTTTTAGGACCACCAGCCCCATGT
The DNA here is from genome assembly GCA_028627145.1 of Eidolon dupreanum. NCBI lineage: Eukaryota > Metazoa > Chordata > Mammalia > Chiroptera > Pteropodidae > Eidolon > Eidolon dupreanum. The sequence continues at coordinate 8,711,366 of CM053514.1, read as the reverse complement.
TCCAGGCTCCCTTAAGGAGCAGCCGCCTCCGTCAGCCAGCCGTGCTCAGGCTCCCTAGGGTTGGCGAAAACTTGGTGTGAGGGGCGCGTTCCTGCTTCTGAGGCCGACCTCCCTCTGGCTCAGCGAGGCCTGGGTGATTCGGCTGGTGGCAGTGGTGATGGCGAGGGGAGCACGGCCTGTGCCGACGATGCCCCCGCTGCTCTGCCCTTCACTGGACCCGGATGCTCAGCCTTCGCTCAAAGGACGGGAGCATATGCGTTTGGAGCAGAGGGAATTAGGAGAAGCGCTTAGCCGGAAGAAGGAACAGCCTTCTCGAAATCTCAGCTGGCGGCGGGAGTACGGATGAGCCTGCTGGACTCGGGGCCCACGCCACCCAGGAAGGGAGCTCCCCGTCACTCAGCCAGGGTGCCAGGAAAGCGCAGGACGATGGAGGCATCCCGAGTGGCTGCGACGTGAAAAGGCCGGGAGGTCTGTGTCCCGACGCGGTCTGTCCCCCGCCACTGCCCGAAAGCAATCGCACCCTTCCGTCTCCACCCCCATCCTTGCTTGATGTTCCCTCCTGCAACAAAACAGGAAACCAGCGCTGGGCCGTGGATTCATTATGTCAACAAATACACTGAAGACTTTCGAGCATTTGAAGGAAATAGGGTGTTGGGACGTCAGCCTGGCCCCGCGCAGCCAGGCTTTCTCGCCGAGAAGCCGGTGCAGGCGGCCGGGCAGCCTGGGCCCGCGTGAGTGCATCTGTCCCCAGAACCCTCAAGACTCGCAGATCCCTGACCCGGGTTGCGAATTCTTAACGCAGAGAGCAACTGAGGGAGGGAAAGTCACCAGCTCAGCCACGGGGAAGAACTCAGAACAGAGAACCCAGAGGTGTGATCAGACCTTTACCAGCACATTCTATGCGGTAATCATAACGATGTGTGTGCCCTGGTGTGCACACACGGATTCACATATGCGCTCCCACACACAGTGAACAAGACATCCAACGTCACGTGGGTGAAATACAGGCATCAGTCCCGAGGAAAAAATATTTCACCTTGTCGGACCAGCCCGGTGACATACTTCGGGGTTGCTGGCGCCTCTCTCTACCCATTCTGATTTTTCTGACCACTCACCATTCCCTGCCCCGCGGCTTTGTAAATACACCTGACCCCAGTGGAGCCCCCTTACTGGCATTTACCTGGTTTGGGTGTTCTCCCCAGAAACTCTGGCTGGCTCTGGGGCCCCGCGCGGAGCCGACCAGGAGCGCCGACGCTGCTCAGGGCGCAGCCGCCGCGGCTTTGTCCGGCTGCTCCAGCCCGGCTCGGCCCAGCGCTCAGGGAAACGAAGCAGCTCAATAAAAACTTTTGATATTAGTTTTTATGGGTATTTACACTCTGGTCAGGGGAGCCGAGTACGGAAGCTCCATTAATCAGCCCCCAGCCTCGGGTTTGGATGCTCAGTTTATGGGTTGGGAAAAGGAGATTGCCGGAAAGAAAGCATGGGGATGGCCGGTTGATTCCGGAGAACTGAAAAGGGAGAAGGTCGTTTTCCGTTCTTGGAAAACGAAGATTAAATGGGTACCTCCAGGTGCTACCCAAATGGACTATGTTTTTATTTGAGCCCCCTGGCAGGGATAATTTTTCCGCCTTTGCCTACCACAACATTAAAAAATATATATTATAGAATTTTCCAAACACACACAAAAGTATAATGAACCCGTATATACCCAACTCCTAGTTTCAACAACTATTATCATTTTGTCTTTAATGTTTTATCACTCACTTCCAATTTTTTTGAGTATTTTAAAGGAAGGTCCAGACATCATATCATTTCACCCTCAACACAGGGTTTCAAGGATAAATTTCAAGGTTGAGCAAAATTGCTCAATAAAAAGAAATCCTTCCTGTGTCTGAGGGTAAGGGGTCAGTGTGTTTGAACTTGAATTGTTCTGATCACAATCTAGAAAGAACTTGAGTGTTCACCCTAAAGAAAACCGGACAGAAAAGGGGTCGGGGATATGGAACATCTTACCTGAAATTTTACGTCTCTTCTTTATCAAATATACATATATGTGAGGGAAACTTACACAACCCTTTTCAAGGAGTGTGTCATCCTTTAATTGAAGATTTCTACCGCTGCATCAGATTTGGGGAAGAGGTGAAAACCATGGCTCAGTTCTTTCTGTGTCCTAAACTGACATACATTCCCTTCTTATCAGACAAATGACAATTTCACATTTCAGCACATCTCCCTTGGTAGAAACTAAAAAGAGATGTTTAATAATTAAGCAAGAAAGGGTACATCATTGTACTGGATTGATATCTCATTGTAGCAATCACAGTTTCAAAAAGAAGTGCAATTCCGTGTATTTTTAAAAATCTCAGCAGTATAAGATTTTTTAAAAAGAATGAATAAAGGTGCTGTGGTTTGTTTTTGTTTTTGTTTTTATTCAGTGTTCTAAGTGACAATGAGCATGGAAAATAACAAGCTACTGAATGTGACAAGTTCTATACCAGGCAGCTACTTCATAAACTCGAACCCCACTCATCTGAGTGGATATTTATTGTCCTTTCTGTGGTAGAGTGTTGGGTTATTTTGCTGTTTGGATTGTTTATGTTCCTTAATGACTTTTTTTTTTTTTTTAGCCATTTAAAATATCTGGGATGTTCTTATGCTAATATATGCTAATATAACTGCTCATCACATTAGAAAAGAGCTATTTGGCTAAACTCATACGGAATGTGTAAATTAAGCACAAGGAGAATTATGTACATAGATTTTATACAACCCTCTAACAACTCCAAGTGCACCCAGCAGAAGCCCCTGGAGACACTGGCCCTGAGTCCCTCCCATGCTGCCTGTGGAGCATCCACAAGATTAATTGGGGTTTTGAGCACAGCAGCTCCTACAAGGGTCTCTGGTCTCCAGACTCTAGGATGGAGTTCACCATGGGGGTTAGGGTCTGGTCAAGGTCAGGGTGGGGACTGCAGAGTGAGAAGATTCAGAGGAAGAGGGAGAAAGGGAAGGACAAAAAATAAGAAGCAATAAAAACATTATTCCCAACAAAAAGTCAAGTCAGGGAAGCCCAAGGCAGGCCTGTGTTTTTAAAGCTCTGCAGAAACCCGTTCTCTGTGGAAGTCTGTTCGCTGAAGAAGCGTGGCTGGGAGCCCCCGCTGGTGAGGAGCGGTTGCTTAGGTTGCAAGTCTCCCTGTGAGACTTCTTTAACTGCACAAAACTAATCTGGGATTTGAGAAACTGAAGTCCAGAATTAAATGTGGGCATGAACTTCTGCCCACAGAGAGCCCAAGCAAGGAATTCTGGCTGGTATCAGCTGTCCCGGCATAGGTCTTGAGCCAGACTTGGGACGACCCATCAAGCCTGCTAGCAATTACGTGTTCTCAGCTACTTTTAAAAAGGCCATATTTCTTTACATTTTTAGGACCTAATGTGGGGTTATGTCAGGTCATGGGACCCTTGGCTGGTGCAAAGTAATTTGATGTCATTGAGAGCAAGCAGACTCATTTGTCATCTGAGAAATAGACATCCCAATGGGCCTGAGATGGGAGCAGAGCAGAACTGGCTGGGGCCATAGGGCCCAGTCACAGGTCCAAAGCTGGCTTACCTAGCTGGGCTGGGAGAGGGGCTTTCTGGGTGGTGTGTATTGGCACAGGAGAACAAGGGGTTAGGTCTGCTTCGAGCACACATATCAGCCCGTTGAGCGCCTGTGGGACCCATACTACTCCAGGCCCTTAGGTATATCTACTATAGGATCCAAATCTTGGCTTTTCTTTCTCTAAAGTTAAAGCTGGTTAACACAGCTGCAGTCCTTCTTGCCCCCACTCACCACTGCTCCAATGATCTGTATTGGATTCAATAAAACCTAAGGAACCCTCCCTTCCTGTGGGATAAGACTCGCCCAGCTGAGAGGTGATGAAGAGGGGAGGTTAGAAGGGGCCAGAACCCTAGACTCTCTTGGGGATGCACTTTGGTATATGACAGGGCTGGCTAAATCTTGGTGAAGGGCTTCAAGGCATTTGCCTAGAATGGTCTACTTATCTACTGTTTCTAGTTCAGGTTTTGTCTTGGGGTGGGGGTGGAAGGGTGGTAAGAGGATAACAGAAAGCCATAAAAAGGGGGTTCCATGAGCTCTCCTTTGAGAATCAGAGAAAGGCCAAGCCCTGGAGTATGAGTAGGTGTGGAGAAAGCAACTTGATGGGCAAAAGGAGGGAAGACCACTTTCCACAGCCCAGAACTGAGCATAAGGTGGCATCTCTCAGCATTCATTCATCCCTGTCCCCTGCAGTCCCCACCCCAGAGGTCATGGTAAGTCCCCCAGTAGAGCTACATGCCCACTGCTGGGGAACCGAGTTGTGGCTCCTGGGATTCCCACAATGAAATATGACACATATGTATCCCTTGGCCTTTGTATCCTCAGAAGGCTTCCTGTTGTTGCTCTTCCTTCCTGACAATTCCAAGATGAGGTAATGCCACAATAAATGGAAAAAGACGGTGAACTTAGACCCAATAAAGTGGTCAGGCAGGAGTCCCAGAGGAGGGATACCCCACTGTAAACAGGCGAAGCCCACCAATAGAGAAGCTGTGACTGGCAACTCTGAGGCAGAGGAGGCCAGCAGGAGGTCTTTCTACCTTTCTGCCTATCTTTCTACCTTTCCTCAGGTTAGGAAGCGCGCTGGTGCCTCAGGATTGCCAAAGTAAGAGACAGCACTCCATTCCTGGGGCTCGTTCCCCCAGAGTGCTAAGAGATGCCCAGTCCTCCATAGAAATTAGTGTGGGCAAGAGGAAGCAGACATGGCAAGGTCCAAGGGCCCTACCACGGAGATGGGGTGAAAATACTGCGTGTGGTCACTGGGAAGCTCAGCTCCCACAACTCTGCAGCGGGCCTGGCCCACACCAGCCCGCAGGTGGCGAGGGCTCAAAGCCCACCTCTGAGTGGAATGGCCTTCAGGCCTCCTGCCTCACCTGGATTTTTGTGACAATCTGTTATTTGTCTTTAGAGTCACTCAAGACCCTCGAGGAGAACCCACATATGGTCGCTCCAGAACTCCGCTCTCTTTGGGTTCAGGAGCCCCAGGAAGAGTTGGACAGGAATCCGGGGATCCTGAGTCCCACGTGCCCTCAGCTGGCTGACCAGTACCCCAACCTGGAGAGAGGAAAGCCAATGAGAGCCGGACCTTTCCTCTCCGAGGTGGAAGTACCACCTCCGCCCTGAGCAGGATCTCCGCCCTGTCAGTGGGATCTTCCAGATGGCCACGTGTTTGGAAGGGGCGGCCCAGGAGAGAGAGTCTTCTGTCTTCTGCCCTCCCACCCTCATCCGACCCCTTGGCAGTCAAGGTGGCGGTCGGCAGAGGCAGAGGATGCTCGCAGCGCGCCGCTGCAGTTCCGACCTCTTCCCACTAGATGTCTTCCCAGTTAATCGGAATCGCAGGGCGCTGTCGGCTCCCGGTGCCCGAGCCTCGGTTTCCCCCGCCGCTTTTGGAAGTCTGGTGTTCTGCTGGGAAAATAAACCGTTTTCTTTCTTTCTTATGGTCCCCTCCCCTCCCTGCGCTCCAAATCCTGGCTCTGGAAATCCACCAGAATCAAACGCTGGCTCCCTGTGGGGCTTTGTCCGACCGCTCTCGCCATCGGAATCTTTTTATGACCTTTGATGTGTTTAAATAACATAGCAAGCCTGAGTACACACCTCGGATTAAACTTTAATCGGCTGCAGTCAAGGTCGCCCAGGTGGTAAACGCGTTTCCTCCGATGTCTCCTGGTGGACACTGCGGGGTCCAAAGTCTGTGGCTGAGGCCCCACTGTGCCCTCCTGCCTCTGCCCAGGCCTCGGTGGGGGCCAGGACGTCCGCCATCCCATACAGCTCCAAAGAGGACTAAGGAAATAGGATGGGAGGCAGACACCCAGGGTGGGCTAATGACCTGAGCACAGTTTTTATAGCTACTAGACAGAATAGTTAAAAATTCCGAGGGGCACTTACGATTTCCCCTGACTCCAGAGAATGGTTGTAGGTCCAAAATCATGGTCAGTGCCTTGATTATTTCTCCCAGTGTGATTCTGGTAGCCCAAGGAGGGGTGGGAGATTGCTGGTAATGATGGTGCCAAGTTAGTTGTTTGTTTTGAAGGTTGCCAAGACTGTTTGACGTAGATCAAGGTCTAGAACTCAGGCTATAGTGGTCCTTCCCAGTGCCAGGCCACACAGGTTAGCTTGAATTTCAGCTGGGCTGAGTCATCAGGGCTGGACATAATTTTCTGAACCAACACACTTGTCATGGAGAATTGTCTTGGGCAGTTATTTAGGAAAAAATCCAAGGCTGGGGTAGCATGTACAATGAAGGCTACTGGCGTGCTTTTAAAAAGGGGATGTGTACACAGGGCTAAAAGGATAGAAAAGTCACCAGTAATGGTGGCTTCTTCTGGGAAGAAGTGAGGGTCAGAGAGTCCTATGGACAATTCATTTATTACTGTAAATTCTTTTGTGTTGTTTGTAATGGGAAGCAAGTCCATGTGTTAGGCTTTGGGGCAACACTCTCCATAAAACGGGGTACCAGTTTAACTCAGAGCCAAATACTCCTCTGGGGAATTCCCTCCACACAGCGACCCAGACTCGGATTCAGAGGAGACATTGAAATAAGGCACCCCAAAGCTTAGAACAGAGTCTTCTTACAGGCTAACCACTCAGATTTCCATCTCCTGGGAGGGGTTCTCAGGCCTTTCTCCACTGGGCTCACCCTAACCTGGAAATGGACATGCCAGCCAAGATATAAAGCCCCAGCCATTCAAAGCAACAGAACTCCATTATCTCAAAATGAATTAAAACCTTATCTTCAATTTCCCTCTAACCCCTGAGTGCCTGAGAGTTTGTAGACAAGGCCCCTACCTGCTCCTTCAGATTAGAGATTCCCACAGCTCCTAGCCACGGAGTGAATGGTAGATATCCTTTATGTATATATGTGTATGTTTGTCAATTTTTGTCCCCAAGAGTCAAGAAGCTCCACGTACTTGACTGAGTTGTTGACTACTTGAGTTAGAGACAATAATGTTATCACTGACCAAAGTTAATTTTAAAAGTGCTTCTTCATGGAGACTTTGGGGGCTTATAATGGTCTATATCAGGATCTGGGTAGTAGTTACACAAGTGTATACACACATAAAAATTCAGCGAGCTGGGTGCTTAAGATTTTTATGCTTTGCTATATGTAAGTTATATGGCAATAAAAAAAATTTTAAAGTGCTTCCTCATAACGACCTGTGAAGTAAGTCCTGAGGTTTTTATAATCATCTCCATTTTACTGACAAGGCAACTGAGACTCAAGGGCAGCGAGAACGTCCCAGGAGTCCCCGGAGAAAAGAACCACTCCCAGCTTCCTCCTCCCGGTCTTGCTGCTTCAATACCCAGCCCTTTCTTTTCCAGCAGATTTGTCAGGTAGCGGGGACCAGCTCAGTCTGGAGATGTTCTTCTCAGGGTGGTTGTGAGGAGGGAATAGGGACGATCTGCAACTTTCTTCAAATTCTTTAGCCTTTGAGTAGGGAGAGGATGGGGAGGCTGCTGTAGGCCTAGAGGGATCCCCACTTGAGTCCCCCTAATGATGAAAACGGAACATATTTTCTTTTCCTTATTTCAGCCACCCGTGCCCAGATGCACCCCGCAGCAGGGCTCTTGGCCAGGGAGACCCCTCCAGGAGGTGGCACCCTCCTGCCAATCCCCGCCTCTCAACACCCATTTCTCAAAAGCATGGGGGGGAGGGAGAGGTGAAGTGGGGATGTTTTGAAATAAAGGTGGCTGCAGTTAGATGGCCGAGGACATAGAAAGCGGTTGTTATTTATTCCAGGCACAGTCGCAAAAGGCTTCCAAAAATATCTAGCCGAGATATTTTATTGTCCAGCCTGTCTGCAGCCTGTAATTATGCGTTCAAGATGTTTAATGTGTGCAAATGCATTAGCCGCTTTCGCTCGTGAAAACCCTAGTTGGGAGCGGAGGAGTGGCAAGTCTGGAGATAATTATGTCGTACAGTCGCAAACATTATTCTGCTCTTACTGTAAACGGCCCTGGCCACCTTTACAAGAAGCCAGAAAAACTGAGAATGAGTCGTAGCGTTTACTCGGACAACCTTTTTCTTTTTCTTTTTCTTTTTTTCCTCCCGTATTGTTCGAAGTGTCTATCCGGGCGGCTTCTGTGCCAGAGAGAAGGCGGAGACAGAGGCGCGGCCGGCGCGGGTCCCCGGAGGCCGGGCCTGGCACCACCGGGCCGCCGGGGCTGGTGGCCAGGAGCCCTCGCGGCCGCGGGCAGACCCCACCGTGGCCAGCGTCAAGCACTCTTCCTTTTCCGGACTGTCCAGATCTCCTCCGCCGGCCCCTCACCTCCTCATCAGGCCACCTCCGCGCGCCCGCAGACCCCACTCCGAGGCTGCTCCGGGTTGAAATGCGACCTGTAGCCGGAGGCCCCAGGCCTGGGAGCAGTTCTGGAAAAGGCGCCGGCCGGCGGAGGCCTTGCTGGGGTGGGGTGCGTGGTCGGCTCTCACAGGGCTGACCCCGGGTGAACGTGCTATTTTGGGTCCTGGGTGCTGCGGGGGCCAAGAGAACAGCTGGGATGGGGGACCCCCGCCTCCACCCTGGGACTGGCACGTCCGCACCCAGGGGCAGGTCTAGCGCCCTCCACCTCCACCCGGCCTCTCGGGGAAACTTGTAAGGTCTTGTGCTGGCACCTCCCACCCCCGCGACACGTACACGTCGGTCCCCATATTCGGGTAGCGGCTCCGCCCGCGCAGTGACAGTGACCAGTGCAGGGACAGCCGTCCGAGATGGTGCCTGGCCCCCGAGGGAAAAAGGCGTATGTTTGCAAGCCAACAGCAACGCTCTTCTTCCCAAATTCCTGTTTCAGCTCAGGCTTTTAGGAAAAGAACAACAAGGCCGAGGTGTGGTGCGGAGCGAGGCTCAGCCCGGTGCCAGGCTGGGTGCGCCTCTGGCTGGGCGACCCCCCGGGGCAGCCTTGGCGGGCGGGTCGGGGCTGCTGCGGTGCCCGCCCGAGGGCTTCTTTGCGGGAGGCCGGCAGCCTCCCCACAGGAATCCCAGCGTCTGGGCTCCAGTTAGCGCAACATTCTGCCGCGGGCCTGTGTCCTCTTATGTCTTCTTAGGAAAGGACCAGATTTTGAAACTCATTTCAGGCCGCTGATTTAAAACAAAACAAGATAAAAAAACATTTGGCGCTCATTTCGTGTTGCGGGGCACGTAAGAAAATCTGTGGGGGAGCCAGAGCGCATTTTCTGAGGCCTGGCAGCGCTGTTGCCGGCCCCAGGGCATGGAGAATAGGCGGGTGTGGAAGGCTCTGGAGGCATGACATAATCCCAGGGAGGGAAATACACGCAGAGGGGGTGAAAAAAAAACCCCACCAGACGTGATTTTTTCTTTCTCCAAAAGCATCATCCAAAGAGAATCCCTTTGGGCTACAGTTCATTGGACTCGTGGGTCTGAAGTCCTCAGATCCGTCAATGGTGGGGGCAGTTTCTAAGATGTGAGTTCCCAGTCTCACCCTTGAATGTGCAGGCTCTGGCTGCAGGAAATAAAAGAAAGGGGAAAAAAAGCTTAGTAGGGGGTCCTGGGTGGCTACAACTCCAAAATAAACTCTGCCTTGGATGCCTGGCTCCCAGACCTGGAGGAGGGAGTTGGTTAGTTCTTCAGCAGCTAGAACTTGGGAACAGCAAGACCCTGGCAGGAAGTAAGACTATGAGACTCTTTCTCCTGTTGTTCTTCCTCCCTCCTCTTGTGTCTGTCTACTTTTCTTTCTCCCATCTTTTCCCTACTCAGGGGAGTCAGGCCTCCAGTAACTAGTGGCTTTACTCCCAGGCACTAGTTGGATGGGATGGTGAGACTGAGAAGTTTGAGGAAGGGTCTCTCTAGTAGTTCAGATTTCAGAGACCCCGGAAGTGGCCACGACTGAAAGCCTGAAAAAGAAACTTGAACCACATTTAGTGTTCCACAGGTTTGTGGCCTAGAGGGACTAAAAAAAAGTCACCTTCTAACAGAGATTGCTGGTTGCCTGAGAGGCTAAGAATTTTTGCAAGCAAAAGAGGATAGGAAGGAAAAAAAGACACTTTATGTAGATTTCCTGGCTCAGTGTAAAATCAGTGCTCACATAAGAAGGGCATGTGTCTTGTTATTGCTCTTTTGAATGCAATTTTTCATAGAATCGAGGGTTTCGAAATGCCCTCACGGCAATCCAATATTTGATCCTCCCTCTGGGAAGCGAGTGAGATCAGAGCCTTCCTTGCTCTCCTCCTCTTCTGTTTTCCAGTCCCCTCAAAAGAGCCCGCAGAAACACAGAAAGGCCCCAGGGGAGACTCTTGCCACTGGAAATGACTCCGCCTGGACCTAGAATCCAGAATTGGTGAGTGGTTTCTCTCCCTGTGTTCGGGGGTCAGGGAAGGCTGGGCTAGGCTGCCAGGGGGCCTCCCCTGAAGCTGTACCCAACCAGGGAAAGGGGGTGGGCTTTCTGGAAAATGGGTGAGCAGGGCCACCTGGAAAACTGAGATTTCTCAGCTGTCTAGAGTCTCTGGAGGAGGAATTCTCTGGCTGGGAGAGATGGTTGCCAAATCCAGTATTCAAAGTTAGTTTTCTGGCCCAGGAAAATTGGGGCCTTGTTTAAATCTTTTCCTAGAAGTTATATGCTCATTCTTCAGCTTTCTGTTTTCTATTAGTCAAACAGAGACTTCACGTAAGATAATCTCAATTTCTCCCTCCAACCTCTGAAACATGTAATTTGGGGGAGATACTGTATTTAAAATGCCAGTCCCTGTAATGAGCCCAGCTTAGCAGTGTGAGCTCCTACCCTCCCCTTAATGAACAGAGCTGTCGAGAAATAATTTCACTTTGATCTAGTTTGTGACCTGATTTTTTTGGCTTAAAGAAGACTGGGCGGCTAATTGGATTCTTCAGTTGCCTTTAATCTCCACCTCAACACTTGGAACCTGACCAAGCTGAATTAAAACAAGTCTGATAAACAAGATGTAGCTGGCTCCCAGGTTAACAGCAATGAGAAAATCCCCCCACCACTGTGGAGTTTAATGATCACAGCGTGGTTGGCACCTCACAAAAAAAAACCATGAAGCTGTAGGCCCCCAGAACCTGCAGCACGGAAGTCTTCAGAATCCTTTCCCCTTCCCTCCCAACACCCTGGATGTGGTTTAATTAGAAAGAGAAGGCGAGTGGTAGAAGGAGGTGGGGAAGAAAAACTTACAGTTGGCGCAGAAGGCAAGGTTGGGGGGTTCATCTCAAAGGGAGGCAGGACGTTGAGGAGACTTTGTCCCTGGGAGAGGAAGCAGGCAGAGCCTTTGAGGGCTGGACAGTAAAGATTGCAACTTGAATTTCCAACTGTGCTCCAAGAGTGAGGGGGTGCAGGAGGGAAATAGGATCTGAGGGGCAGGGTTATGCAGCCTGAGGGGCTGGGAATCATGGGTCTTGTTTAATCTTTTCAGATGCCAGGGTTTTGTGTCCTGGAGGCAAAGCAGAAGGAGGAAGGAGTCTGCTGGGACCTCCCCGTTCTTAGTGTGGGGCCTGGGAAAGGGTTCTCTTGGGCTCCCCTCCTGACGTTCCAGTTTGCTCTCTGCTTCAGAAGCTGGAAGAGTTCTAGGATTACTTCCTCCAAGGCAGTAGGAGTTTGGTTTTGGTCAGGATCTCTCAACCTAGACACTATTGACATTTTGGACTGGATAATTCCTTGTCATGGAGCAGGTCCTGTACACTGCAGGATGATATGCAGCATTTCTGGCTTCTATCCACTAGATGCCAGTAGCCCCTATCCCAGTTGTGACAATCAAAAATGTCTCCAAACATTGTGAACTGTCCCTTAGGGGCCATAATTGCTCCCCACTGAGAACCACTGGTTTAGACCTCTGTCAGGCCAGCATTTCTAGGGAAAAGGTGGAGTGCTTTGCTTGAAATGATCTTTATAGGGTTTCAGGATGGAGGCCTCCCTCTTCTTGTGGCCTCTCTGGGCAGCTGGATCCTGAGCACCTTCTCAGGGCTGTCTTGAACCAGCACTGCAACACCTTCATGAAGCCTTTAGACAAGCATGTAGCTTTGAGGGCATATAATTCAAACGTTTAGATACACTAATCAAGGGTGTGTGTGTGTGTGTGTGTGTGTGTGTGTGTGTGTGTGTGTGTGTGTTTAGAATAGATGCTGGAGAAGAGAGATCCAGGCCTCACCTTATCCTGCAGCCTTGAGTAAAAGGAAGCTCCTTTCCTTGGCATATCTGGCTTTCAAATGGGAAATGGCTGAGCTTTGTGCAACCTGCGCTGATGAGTGTATCAGGAAGTAGACAGCCTATTGCAAATGCTGAGGTGAGAGTTGGTTCCTATGATGCTATTAGGCAGATTCTTATCCAGTAAGGGGTCCTATAGCTCTGGGGCCATCGCTTCCCTCCAGCTCTGAGACCCAGCCAGCCTCACTCTGAGCAATCTCTTCTCGCCTCGGTTTTCTGGGAACTGTAACATCCAGGAAAGTATGAGTTCGGCATAATTTATTGAACATTCAACATTATTATTATAATGCCAATGGAAACTAATTTAAAAAATAAGAATTTTTACCACAATCCAGCCACCTCACCTATATCCTTCCTCCTTTCCTTCTTCCTTCTTTTTCTTTCTTTCTTTCTTTCTTTCTTTCTTTCTTTCTTTCTTTCTTTCTTTCTTTCTTTCTTTCTTTCTTTCTTTCTCTTTCTTTTTTTCTTTCTCTCTTTCTTCCTTTTGAGTTTTCCTTCCCAAATGTATGCATATACAACACAAATGAAAGAAAGTAAAGACTGAGAGAAACTGGTAAATTCACAAAGACTGTTCTGTCAGGCTTGAATATCAATAATAAGAACAGGGTTAAAGTGGATGATCTTTATGCTTTTTTCCTTTTTTTTTTTTTTTTCCCCTCACCACAGACACCTTTAGTCTCTCCCTAGAACAGGTTATTACCATTTAAGGCTAGCTAGGCACCTAGGAATCAGGGTCTCTAGATGTACTAAGCTTTAGGTATTTGACAAAAATCACTGAGTGCTTACAGACTGCTAATCGCTTTACAAATATTAACTCATTTAACCCACCAAACAACCCTAGGAACTCTCATTATCATTATTCCCATCTCACGGATGGAGAAACAGAGGCACGGACAGGTTCAGTAACTTGCCCAAAGTTATCCAGTTAAATAAAGGGTAATGCCAGGAGTGGACCCAGGCATTGCGGACAGGGGCCGTGTTTTCAGCCGCTAATCACTGCTGCCTCCTGTTAATAATGTGCTGGTAGAGACAGTGGCCGAGAGAACAGGAGTCGCGAGGTGGCCATCTCTGCGCTGAGCAGGCAGCCACTGCTTTAGAAGTCTTACTCTGAGCTTCAGAGCCAGATTCCCTGTCAACAGTGGGTCTATTAATAGATGCTTTTCTGATCATTGGAAGTAGTTATGTGAAATGTAATGCATATCCCTGGTATTTACTACCTCGGGAACACAGAAGACGTAATGAAGGAGGGAAGGTTGTAATTGTAGAAAAACACCAATTCTAGTAACAGAAGTCAGTGGCAGCCAGAGACATTCTCCCCAGGTTTCCGGCCCTGCTGGTGGCCCCTCCACCAGGCTCCATGCAGGCAGGAACCCCCCAGAGGAGGAAAGGGGCCTGTTATAGGAGTCATCAACCTGTCACCACGGCTGGGGTGAATATGGCTTCTGAGTTGGGGGGAGGGGGTAGAGGCTTAGTCTTCAGCACCACCAGCTGTAGGGAAGTGGGGAGGGGGCTGTGGAGTGGGGGTTGGGAGGGGGAGGCTGGAGGTGGAACAGGCCTTCTCTACCTACAGCCCCGGACAGACATTTATTGAGTCAGCAAGGCTCCAGGCTGGGCACCCCTTGGTATTTAACATGAACAAGGGGACACTTACCCTCAAGCAGACTTATGTGTGTGCACATGTGGGAGAAAGATGGCATGACACAACTACATAAATGATCGCACTGAAGGCTGAGACAAGAACCCAAGGAAGGAGCGGCAGGAGCAGTGTGTTAAGAGGTGTGGGCATGTGGGGTCTATGTGGGAGAGGTTGCAAGGAGGCTGCCCTGGGCCTAGAGGGTGAGAGATGCAAGGGGGATGCTGGGGACAAGCCTAAACCCAATTTGCCTAAGGATGAGGGGAGGGTTTGGGAAGACCTGCCCAACACCCATTATGTCCTAGATGCTGTACTCTGTAGGGATTATTTCATTTATCCCCCAGGACTCCTCCATGAATTGAGCAATGTTGTTACTTCAATTTTACGGGTCAGGAAACTGAGGCAGAGGATTGGTGATTTGTACAAGGTCCCTCAGCTGGGTGGCAGAGGTCCTGCACGGTTCCAGTGCCCCGACTCTCAGCCGCTCAGAACCAGATCCACAGGTGGACCTGTCCAGTTAAATCCAGGTGAAGGAAGCCCAAATCCGAGGCCTATGTTTGTGGTTCTCATAAGAAAAAAACGCATTATTCTTACATTTCTGTATTTCCCCCCTGCCACCATCACATCCTGCGGAAGATATCCAAAAGTGTGATGAGAAATTGGGTCTTTTTTCCGGGGCAGATCAGAGGGCACCGTCGCTCAGGCTCGGAGGCCGGTAGGGAGGCTGGGAAGGCGCCGGTGGGCAGACTCACCGACAGATGGACGAACGGGGCTGGGAGGACCGGCGACCCGGCAAAGCGACGGCGCGAACCAAAGACCAAGGGCGTCCGCGGGCCGGCCGAGGCGCGGCGAGACCTGCTCCCGACCTGGGGCCGCATCCTGGGCTCTCCCCCCGGCCTGAGGGCCGACAGAGCCGCCTCCGGGCTGCGGCTTCCTCCGCCCGCCTCGCCGGGGGCTAGGGCAGGGTGGCCCGCGCAGCGGCGAAAGCGAAAGGGGACTGTGATCGCTACACGCCGCCTTCTTTCAGCTCTGGGAGAGGGACCGAGGATCCCGACTCTTAACCAACTGAATGACCGAAGCAAAATCGTGGAACTTCTCATCTGTGAAGACAGGCTAATGATGACAACAGTGACAATACTATATGTGTTTGCTTACCCTACCTGATAGGATCAAATGAGCTCATTTATTCAGTGAACACATATGTGATGTCCACCTACTATATGACAGGTACTGCACTAAGCTCTTTTCATTCTAAAATACTTATCTTTTACCTGTGCCTTTTTTTTGGATAAATTTAATTGAAATATTATGTACAAAAAGTGCATAAATCATAAGATCAACAAAATATCTTGAAGTAAACACACCTGTGGAACAAACCGCAGATCAAGAATCAGAACTTAGCCAGCACCTTCCTACCCCTTAAGCAGAGCATCTAACACCAACAAATAGTTATTTTTCATCGAACAAATAAACAATGCTGTGAAAGAGCATTACACACAGCCAATTAAATGCTTTCAGTTAGGGGCCCCGTTACCTAAGTCAGCCACCAATGAGCAGGGACAAGATTTACCTGAGTACTTGCTCTTCCTGGATCTTTTCAAGGGACTGGAGGCCTGGCTTCTCCCCTACTCCCTCACCCCTCACACAACGCTGAGGAACCTCTTGTGATCTCTGGGCTTCCTCAGTGGGATGAAGGGGCTGGCTTTGCTCTGAGGACCCTTCCTTCTGCAACTAATGAGGGTGGCTCAAATAATAGGACAGATTTGGAGCATGGCTTGTTGCAGTATTTATCGTTACTAAAACAAATATTAATACATTCATAATAACACATGTTCGAAGGTGAACATCTTCAGTCTGAGGCTCATCATAAATATGGAGTCTGGGGCTCAAAATAAAACCTCAAAGAGGTTCTGCTACTTTGTATAACAACCGGAGATTCCTTCAGAAATCTTTAGAGACTGAGCATTTCTGCCTGTGCATGCAGACTCTTCATACTGAATATTTCCCTCAAGTACCACAATGTGATAGGTTGGAATGGTCCATCCTCACTGTTATTAAGTGCTACAGTGAGTTCCAATCTAAAAACTAACAGTAGGGGGCATAGATCCCAAGGGATTTCCCTACACATTCATTCCTTGTTAGATGGGGTGATGGGTAAAGTCCAGCTTCCCTTCTCAGGCTGCTTGGACTGAAGATGCACCAGAAGAATGCCCAAGGCAACCTCTTCAGAGACTGGAAATCCTAATTCAGCAGAACTGAGTCCTTCATTACACCAGCTTTCCCCGCAAGGGAGTTGGATGTCCTCAGAACAGGGCCAGCATCAGGAATGGAGAAAATGGTGGAGTAAAGGATTCCTTATATACAAGTAGGGATTTACAATTGACAAAGCACTGGGCATTTCTCCATCTGTTTGGTGGGGTTACTATGAATACTTCCCTGTGTTTTGTTTTTGTGCTGATAGAAGGATCCAGAACACAAAGGCCCTTTGTTAATTTTGAAGTGCAAAGTGACTCTGGCTTTAGCTTTGGAGTCACACAGACTTAGATTTGAGACTCCAGTCTGCCACTTACTTGCTTTGTGACCTTGGGCAAGTCTATTCACATTTCTAAAATTAAGTTTTTTCAACTCAAAAATGGATATAATAATATCACTTAGCCCATAAGACTGTCTTCAAGTTTAAGTTTTTAAATAAAGCACTTAGCCAAGTGGCTAGACTAATGTAGTTAGTTTTAATTACATATTGTTATTGTTATATAATGTAATTCTTACAGGCATGGCAGAAATCATTCTGATTTACAGCGATAAAAGTATTAAACTACTAAAATATGCTACATTGTGGATGAACCTAAAGATTTAAGCTAAGTGAAAGAAGTCGGACACAAGAAACTACCTATCACATGATTCCATCTATCTAAAATGTTCCGGAGAGGTAAACTGATAGATACAGAAAGTGGATTAGCAGTTGCCACAGGCTGGAGGTGGGAAGAGAGATTAACTGTAGAGGGCATGACGGATCTTATGGGAGGTATGTGTAAAAACGTTCTAAAACTGATTTATTGTGATGCTTATGCCACTTGGTAAAGTACTAAAAATCATGGAATTGCACACCCAAAATGGGTGAGTTTTATGATGTATAAAGTATATGTCAATAAAGTTGTTTTAAAAACTCAGAAATTATCACAGAAGAAGACAGAATTCAGGTTTCGCATTAGGTGTTCTTTAGACTATGGTGCAGTTGTTTGCCTCCTGCTGGGTAGGAAAGAGAAGGCAAACAGCAGGCAAGGAGCTACTGTTAGAATCTCCATTAAATAGGGATGGAACTAAGAATTTGGAGAATGTGGAGATGACGGTATCTTAAGGAGGAGAGAATAAGCTTTTTGGGCGGAGGAAAAAGTATAGAATAATTGTGGCTTTTATTAAATTCTTAGTATTCTAAAAGCTTTATATTTTAAAGCTATAGTCTTAATATTCTAAAAATGGTGTTCTAAAGTTTTATATAGATCATCTTGTTTAAACTATACAACATATTGAAAATGACTAGTGTTGTTATCTTCATTTTTGAGGTGATGAACTTCAAACAGACAAGTTAAGTAATGTCACCAAAGTCATAAGCTAACATATGGCAGAGTCAGGAAGTTTGTTTCAGAGCACCTGCATTTTACTCTGATGCTATTTATATAAATGCATATGAAAAAGAGGGGAGGGATGTCAGCGGTCTGAACTAACGTCTTGAGTTAGTTTGTGAATGTGCAAGCCTGGAATATTTTGAGATTTTGCCTAAGGAAATATGATGTCGTTTTATGTGTAAATAAGAACCATACCAGACGTCTTGATGGGGGTGGATCATCTCTGCTTATTGCTGCTGGGTGCCACTTTTCTATATAAATATTTTTAAATGCCAGACAACCCCTTCATTTCTGCTTGTTTGAAGTGTGGCCATGCTCCTTTCTCATAGTCGGAACTGAGCTCATGTTTCTGGAACAACATTCAGAATGATTTAAACAATCCCAGAATCAGCCTATGCCCCAAGTCACAGTCCCCTCTTCCCAGCCTCTTTCATAGTGTTCCTTCTTTAGCCAAGAGTGCCCATCCCACTCTAATTCCTGTCACTGGAAATCCTGTTTAACTTTTCAATGTTACTCCTTCATAAAGTATGAAGCCTTTCTGGATTAAATAGAAACAAAAACCACGTTTTAAAGATCTACTCTCATGGTCTGCTGTATTGAGAGAGAGTATGTATGGCTAGAGGACAAAACAGGCCACATCTATTCAGAGCTTGAGAAGTAATGGAATAAAAACTGCAATGCTTTCAAGAGCCAAAAAATACTGTACTTAATCTTTCTGTCTGCATTGTATGAATAGATTAAGTAAAATATTCTCACTTCTTTCATTCTTTTGGTTGAAGAGTTTAAAAACTATTTTCACATAGGAAACAGGCAATTTGTAAGTTGAAATAAAAAGAATGCAAATTTCTTAGATACAGTACAAGAAGGAGAAGAGGTTGAAAGGAAAATTAACATAATAATGCAAAGATCAGAAAGCGGTGGACAAGTGATAACAATTTGGAGGGCTTGGGATGGGGAAGGGGTATGCTTTTTAAAAATGTTTATTTATTTTTTTTTATGTGTGTGGGAAATACAAAACTAAGCATACCTATTCAAAAAGAAAGCAAACTAAAGAAATATATAGTGTGGCAAGTTAATGTTCCACATACTTCCTTCTCACTATCACCCCAAAGATAAACAATGTAATAGTTGGGTCTATAGTCCTCCAGATGTATGTACATACAAAATATACAGATATTTCCTATATAATCATCCATGAAATAAAAGTCATTAATCATATCTGAGTGATTTGCAGACATTTACTTATGATTTCTTTCTGCATTTTAACAAATATGGACTCATATCACATATACAGTTTTTAACAACTTATTCTTTTTCATTTAATGTAAGCTTAAACCCAATTGCTTGTGAACACACAGATCTTTTATATACAGTATTTCTTGATACGCATACTTGTTATTTATTTAACTATTTTATTATTATGTTGATGGATTGTTGGGTTATTTTCACTTTTTCATTATAGCTAAAATGTAGTAAATATTTTTAATGTATTGTGTAGAAAAAAAATTGAAAAAGTGAGATTGTGGAGACAAACAGAAAAATAACTAAATTCATAAATGTCAAAATTGCCTCCGGAGATTTTTATTTTTTGAAATTTCACCAATAGTGTTTGAGGGTGACACATTATCTTTGTATATTGTCGTCCAACTTCAAAGTTATTTTGCACAAACTGAATTATGCAGAAAATAGGCTTCTTTATTTGAACTTGACAGAGCTTCACCTCCCGTGGAGAGCAGGCTGGAATAGGTAAGGCGGCCTTGAAAGGAATACCACGCCAGGTAGCCCTGCTGCAAGTCTAATGGGAGGGGCAGGTAGGAGTCAGGGCCCTGGGGGTCGGGGTGTCTGCGAGGCTCCCCACAATTGAGAGGGGGCATCACTGCCACCTGGAGCCCGGGGCTTTATTAACAGATGGAGAATTCATTTTTAAGAGGGAATGAGCTTCCACTGCTCCTCGAGGGTCGAATTTCCTCTCAACCAATGCGTGTTATTCGTTTTGGGGAATTCCCTGGCTGCGATGCAGTCCCCCAGCCCCGCCGCCGTCCGCCCCGCCACGCGAGCTGTCCACCCTCCACCGCTGCCCGGAAGCTGCTCGCTCTGGGGTTCCTCCACAGATGCTGCCGCGCGGTGTCGCCTGGCCCGCGGGCGCCGCGTCACCCCGCACCTGCTGGCGGCGCTGTTTGCAACGTGCAGCCCCTGGCGTCCAGGTGTGGCTAAACCCAGGAGGCCCAGGGACCCAGAGCTGAGGCATGAGCGCCCTGAGGGTTCGGTTGCTGCCCACTGCAAACACCTTTTCCCACCAGCAGCTGGCAGGCCCACCTGTGGGGAGAGGAAAATAGGCCCAGGCTGACCCAGAACCCTTCAGGTGTTCTGGGGAAACTGAGGCTGGAGTAGGCGCAGCAGGGCTGTGGACCAGCTAGCCCAGCCTTGTCCAGGACAGCTGTGTCCTCCACGTGGAGGATGCTGCAACCACCTGTCTTTCCCCACCCCGCCTCCAGGTCCCCATCTAGTGGGTCTCTTCCTTGGGTCAGTGGACTCAGAAGTCTCCAACTGGCCTGTTAGGCCACTTCTGGCTTAGAGTCTTTGGCCAATACAGAATTTTGTAACAATTCAAATTAGTGACCAACATGTAAAAACACTTGAAAATGAAATGGCAACGTTATCAGCTGGAGCTGAATCTGCCATCTCAGTCTGCTCATTTCCTAACATGACCAAGGTCATCTCTCTCATTGCTACTACCAGGTTGCTCCTATAGACATTGGTGTGTGTCCCTTGCCGGAGTCACAGAATGCTGTGATGGGGGCACTCTGAGAAACAAATCCTTTTAGCTTCCTCTGATACTTGATGCTGTGAATTGGCCAAGGTCACTCACTGTGTGGCAGAGTTGGAATTGGTACTCTTCACTGATGAGGGCTCAGAGGAGTGGAGTGACTTGTCCAAGATCACCCAGCCACTTTCCTGACCATTGGCCCATTCTCTTGGCTGCCCAGAGGCCTCAATAAAACTCAGCCAATGGCCAAAGATGTTGTACATGACCTTGACCTGGGCTCTTAGGCTTTTGACCTAGTTATTGGTCAAACCAACCAAGCTTCCTTTACCTCCATCTACACCTATAGAAGAGAGAGAATCCATAAGGGGCTGGCATGTGTCTTAGTTTCAGCTTTCAGGTGCTGGGTTATTATCTAAGAAACATCACAGAACTGTGGGCAGCTCTTCCTCATCCTATGCACAGTTTGAAAATAGACGTGGCCAGTACTATAACATTTATACTTAACATGCTTATCTCATCCCTTTGGAAATCAGTGCATCTAGACATCAGGGAAATTTCCTCAAACCTTCAAGCTTGTACCTACAGGGTAGATGGAGACTGGAAAAGTAACAGCTATGTCACAATTCCAGCCCTGTCACAATTCTGAGTTCTGTCCCCCATTTTTCACTAGGGAGCCAGAGGTAACTGGCTAGACTAACAGAGGGTCTACAGTGGTGGAGACTCCCTATCATAAAACCAGTTTAGGGAACCACGGTGGATGGAAAATGAGTTGTTAGAGATAATAACTGGTGTGGGAAAGGAGCAGTATTTCTGAAATGGTTTCTTATTTTACTTTGAGGCACTTCCCACCCAAGACTAAAGCATGTAAAGCAGGCCAGAGGCCCTGATGTTTCTCCATCAAGCATATAAAAGTTTGAGGCATTTGTGTTAACTTAGCATATGGAATATCTATCTGCAACAGCATTGCCTCTTCAGACATATCCTCTTACCTCACCAGCAGTAAGTGAACCGCTTACAAAAGCTACATTTTGTGTGTGAGAGGCTCAATTTGGATTTGAAATCAAGAAGCCTTAACAATACCCACTCTATATGAAATTACCACCTCATTTAAATAAGGTCCAAGATGTTTATAGCTCACTTAAGGTCTCACAGCAAATTGAGAACAGAAATAGAAATAGAAGAGCTGGCTGTTTCCTGAGAAAAGCTTGTTCATTTTCTATCTCCAGAAATACTTCTCAGTTGCCCCCTTCACAATTTCTCTGCAATATCTCACTTAGGTGATATCACTGTACAGGTAAAATGATTTTTACGTTTAAAAGTAGCATATTGTACATGTAAAAATAATTAGGTCGCTGGCTGTGCTGTAGTAACTTTTTCTTTAGTTCAGTTGCCTGCCTGGAAAAAGGTTTAGTATACCCCGAAGTTCTATGAAGATGTTGTATAATTTGTCAGTGGAAAATATCACACACACGCATATCTTTATCACCCAGAAAATCTTGGGAAGTTTACATTTTCTTATACCTAGTGTGTACCCGCTCTCTCACTCTCTCTCTCTCTCTCTCTCTCTCTCTCTCCTCTTCCCTCTCTCCCTCTCTCTCTCTCTTTCTCTCTCTTCCCCTCTACTTTCTCACTCTCTCTTTTTAATTTGGAAAACATGACTTCTTCATTTCCCCTTCTCTTGTAGGCTTTCAGTCCTCCTGGTGTGGTGCACCATGGTGTCGGAGACCCAGGTTTCTTCCAACTTGTCGCTCTGCCATATGTAGGTCCAGGATGTCAGTAGACGGAGCTCCAGGCAACAGGACAGAGAAACAGTAGAGAAATTTAAGGAAGGCCGCTGGATGCTGCCATGTGACTTTTCTGCTGACATTTCGTTGGGCCAGAATTTAATTCAAGGCTAGCCTGAGTTGCAAGGAGGCAGGGAAACGTGGTCTTTAGACTTGAAAGCCATGTGCACAGCTAAAGATTGCAAGCTCTTTCATCATGAAATAGGTGAGACAGTTAGCTGTCTCTATCACAGTAACTGTAACCAAGTGACTAGCACAGTGTAGGGCACCCAGTAGGACCTCAGTAAATATTATTACTTGGATTGAGTTAAGCCAAGGTGTCTTTGGAGGATTTCTGGGACCCTCACCAGGAAGATTAATAACACTAGAACCTTCTGCTGAGCATTGGGACATGAAGCTGGGAGTAGAAGCTGGTGAGAGGGAACCAAGTAGTTTTGCTTTTCAAATTTGCTGTACATTTAAGTCAGCAGTATTGAGAAAGAGAAATATTGTAATGTATTCGCTCCATCTCCCAATATTTTGTTGAAAATGGTGGCCGACATGGCATCCTCTTTTCATTTCTTATACCATTCATCTCCCACAATACCAAAGCTCCACACCATCAAATCTATCTCTTTCCTCAAAATAGAAAAGATGCTGGCACGAATAGTTCTCATTTGGCAATTTATAATATTTGTGGCATTATGCCAGTGACAATACTGTAAGGCACTGGAGAGGATGCTCCTTGGTGAAGGAAGTGAGAGGTCTTGGAAGCCTACTCATCTCCCGCTCTCCTCATTTCCTCAATCTTGTCTCTCTTCCTGCATCCCAATCTTCCTCTCACCCATTCCCATGACACAGGTAAAGTGTGGACAGGTGGCTAAGGACTGAGCAGGTGATTGCTTAAAATGTGGTTCCTCCCAGGGTGTGTATTTTGTAATAGGCAGAAAAACCTTTAGGACTCCAAAAATAAAAATCATTTTAATGACAGGCAATTAGGCTCTGTTTTGATCAATAACTACGTGAGGAAGTCAAGGCAGCTATTATTCAGTCTCATTTTACAGGGGAGTAAATGGAAGTTCCTGAAGATTAAAGTGATTTGCTCACATCGACTAGTGGTGGAGCCAGTATTGAAAATCAGGTCTATTTGGCTTTGAATGGAAGCTGCTGCCCACTGTTATATTTGCTCCAGGCATGGGGTTCTTGCTTCATTCATCTTCTTTTTATTCCACAAACTCACAGAACTCCCTTAGGCTCACATCCAGGGAAGTAGCACACCGCTATAATAATAGCTAACATTTATTGAGGCTTACTTTATGGTAGACGCTCTTCTAAATGTTTACATGAACTAATATATTTTATCTTTATATGGCCCCATTTTACAAATGAGGAAACTGAGACTTAAAGAAGTTAAGTAACTTTTCCAACATTACACAGCCTAGCATAGTGAGTGGTAGAGCTGGAATTAGAATCTAAGCAGTCTAACTTGGGTCTGTGCACTTAACTATTATGCTTAATTGCCATGACAGTTAAGAGGGCAGCAATGGTAGCTTATTTATAGATCAGCTACTTTTACTCTACCATAAAGGGGAAATTCTGTGATCACACCAGGTATGTCTTGATTTTTTTCTCACTATCTCAGATCCCAGTGAATGGAGTTACAGGAAGGACACAGGACCATGGATGCCACCAATGATGGCATTGCAAAGATGCCAGCCAGGTAATTTTTTATTTCAGTTATGCATTTACCATCTCCACATTTGTTGAATTCCAACAAATGTATGAATCACCCTAGTTTTGTTACATATTTATTTTTGGGAAATGTTGCCACCATGTCGGGGGAGGGACACAAACATATTATTGGTTCCCTGGGCACCATTCTTTTTCAATTGATATTCACTGCTAGTTCTCACTCACCAAGAATATGATGCTGCGAAAGGAGAATCACAGAGATAGTAGGGCGAAGTAAGGACATTGACAAAGTGGGACAAAAGGGAATTGGCATTTACTGAGGACTCACTCTAGGCCCTTTCCATGTGGCATCCCATTAAATCTTCAGAACAGGTCTGAGGGGCAGGCCTCGTATTGTCCCTCAGACAGCTGGTCTGCTTGAGCTCACAGGCTAGAAAGTGCCAGAGCTGGAGTTCAAGCTCAGGTCTGTCTGGCTTCCAAGTGCACACTCCTACCTACTCACCAACTGTCTTCGAAGGACCAGAAATCTTGGCTGGGCAAGTTTGAGAGCAGTCCTCCACCGTTGATTCCGCTCTCACAGCAGTTACAGATCATCTTCTATCTTTCCAAAGGTCCCTGGGATCTATCTCTCTCTTTCCTGGTCTCAAAACCCAGGCCTTGCTGCAATTCAGACTAGCTCCCTGCTGCTCCTCCTGACAGATCAGAGGATCTCAGCATTTGTATCCACAGAGAAAGTGGACTCATAGCCACTGGAAGTAAAATTTGGTATTTATGAGCCTGGGTTTCCCCCTGGCTCTCCCATTTACTATCAGTGTGACCTCAGGCTAGTTGCTTAACTTCTTATGCCTCAATTTCATCATCTGTAAAATGGGGAGACCCATACCTTCCTCTGAGGATTGTGGCAAAGCTTAGATGAGAGTGGGTGTATCACGCTCTCAGCTTACAGCCTGAGCACATTGGGTTTTTCTTTTTCCATTGCCTGGGTTGGGAAAAGATGAGGATTGCGATGGAAGGTTCTAATAAAAGGAAAACTGGTCAATTTTTGGAGGAAATCAGGCTCTTCAGTTGCTGATGGGCCATATTTGGGATTGAAATCATGGCCTGACTGTTGCCGCCTGTGAGAGTGTGAACCATTTCTGAGGGCTGAGCACCAGGGCAGAGTTACATCCTGGATCTGGGTTCCTCTGGCCCTATTCATGCCTATTTTTAAAACAGTGACCTTTCTTTCCTCTTCTAATTCTTTCCAAGAACAGTAAGGCTGACTCCAGAATAATTAGGAGAACATTCCAAAGCTGACATATTGCCAATAATGGAAGTTATGAAACAACTTTGAGTCCATTATAATAAAAATGTGCATTAACAGCACATTATGTTATATATTCTTATAAATTGTTAGTAGTATTTCACAACTGTCTGCCATTCTTTTGTGCATCTGTCAGTATTGGCAGGCTTTAAGGATGGTGTGGGAACTAAGAATAATTCTTTCATTCTGTAGAATAAGAAATGCATACTCTTACCTGGGAAGAGTCTGAGACTTTGACCCTTATTGTGGCTCTGTGACCTTGGTCAGATCCTTTGCATTTTCTGAATCTTGGCTTCCTTAACTGGAAACTGGAAAGAACAACTCTGGTCTCTTCCACTTCATTAGAGGCCTGGGAGGTGCGAACAAAATACTGGACCAAGAAGTCCTTAGAGCAACCTAAATTAACAGAGTGATGTCAAGGATTAATATGACGATACATGAATATGTGTCTCAAGTGAGAATGAAAGAAAAAATAAGAAACAAAGACATCAAAAGGAGTAATAGTACTTCTTGCTTTGCCTGCCATTCATTTGCTGAGGAATTTTGGGGGCAGCACTTAAGTTCTCTGTGCCTCAGTCTCCTCACCTGTAAAATAGGTTTTATATTGATAGCTGCTTTTCCTGTTACACAGGATTATTGTATCAAATGGGACAGTGGGTATGAAAATATTATCTGAATAAGAAAAAACCATCCAACTGTTAAATGTTATTGATAATAGTAGTAGTAATACTTGGTGAAGTTTCAATATTCTTCCAGGGCTTCAACTAGTTTAGCCACCTTTGGAAATGAAATCGATCCTTTGAGATCACAGGGTGTGGCCTCTTAGTTTCCACAGGCAGGGCTTGAATCCAGTGTGTAGGAGGCTGTCCTCCGGTGTCACACTGCTGGGATTCAAATCTCACCCCTGCCAATAACAGGCTGTGTAACCTCTCTGACTTGGTTTCTCCATCTTACCTCATGGAGTTGTGAGGATTAGTGATAAAATACAAGCAAAGCACTTAGAATAGTCACAGTACACAGACGATATTTACAGCTGTCTTTATTCTTGGGTATTCTTGGTGGCACCTTGGTCTCATGCTGCCTAATTTATAACATCAGCTGTAAGTTTAACTTACGAAATAGCATCCCAAAGTATGTCTGATATTAGAAAAATCTGACTGAATGAAAAAGCATTTCTAACTATTGACATGTGGCTCAGGCCTCTTTGGCTCCTACTAAAGCTGCTTGCTTTTAACCAGCCACAGCAGATGCCTAATGGCCATCTTGAGATAAATGAAAAGAAAAATACTTGCATTTTTCTCCATCCTAAGAGGCTGCAGGCAAGAGGTGCCCATAGTCCTTGAGGAGGGGAGGGAGTATAGAAAAGCTATTTTTATGTCTCACTTTTCCTTGCCCCCAGTTTCTCCCAAGGCCCTTCTTTTCATTCTATCTATTCTCTAACAGAATAAGGTACCCCGACATGGAAGATCTGCTCTGCTCTACTCTGGAGCCAGCAAGCCAATCACATCTCAAGGCCTCTGATTCCCTTTTGCGAGAGAAATCTCTGTGTAGGGCAAGTTTTCCACTCTGCTCCAGCTATTTCAGTGGGTGAATGGTTTCTAATACGCCACCGTGTGAGGCATGTCTTTTAGTGGATGAATGAGAAGATGAATGAGGAGCTAAATTTGATAATGACACCATTAGGTAATATGTTAGTGCACAAAGAGATACATAGAGGCCATAAAGTGGAAAGAAGAGGGGTGAATAAACATGGGTAGATCTCTACATCAGAGAGTTAAGAAAAGTTACATTTTTAAAAAAGCCATTCCAACAGAAAAAGTTGAGAACCATATGCTTTCACTCATATGTGGGATATAAAACTGAAAGCGACAAACAAACATGACAAAGAGAGACTCATAAACACGAACAGTGGATTAGTGGGTACCGGAGTGGGGAGGAGGGGGGAGGAGGATTGAGATGGAGGGAGTCAAATATTTGGCAACGGAAGGAAATTTAACTTTGAGTGGTGAACACACAATGTAATGTACATATGACATGTTGTTGGATTGTACAAGTGAAGCCTGTTTGATTTTATTAGCCAATGTTACCCTAATAATTTTATTTAAAAAATTAAAAAAAAAAAAAAAAAGCCATTCAGGCATCGTGGAGAATCATGGGAACTTAGAAACCAGGTTGATGGAATAAATCCTTAGAGCAACAGTTTCTAAACTGGACTGTGTACCAAATCACTTGAGCGTTTGTTAAAACACAGATTGCTGGCCCCCCCTCCAGAGTTTCTAATTCAGTAAGTCTGAGAATTTACAGTTCTAACAAGTTCCCAGGTGATGCAGGGACCACACTTCAGGAAACACTGTCAAAGGTAATCCATGGAGAAGAGTTTATAAATAGGCCTCACAACTATGTGAGGCTCAAGACAGAATCGCCGGAGGATTGAGGGGACAGGGGTGTCCAGTACCTGAGCTTCCTGCGCCACAACAAACAGCGTCGACGCGTGTGTTGGGGGCACGATTGATCAGACTGGCTGACCAGGGACATCTCTGAGGCACTCTGACCCATGCAACCCTCTTTATGTCAGCCTGGACAGGTTGGGGGTGGGAGGGCTTCTGTGCTTCCTCTAAGGAGCCACTCGCTCCCTCCAGCCGCCCCTCCCGCCGCGCACAGTTAATCACCCGTCCTTACAAGCTACCCCCGACCTGCCACCCATTCTTCCTGGGGTCCAGCCCAGAGGGCTGGCGCTTAGAGCTGGGTGAGGCTCCCTACGGAGCGAAGATAGGCTGTCCCGAGGGGCGGGGGATGGAAACACGGGCTGCTGTTCCCGGCAGTGTGGCGGGATTGGAGCCAGCGTGGATGCTGGGACACTACGTGACTTCCGCCTCTGGCGGTGGGCAGTGGGGGGCGCACCAAGACAGCAGTTCGGGAGCTGCGCTTTGTCACCGCCGCGGAAAGGGGCGGGAGTGGAGGATGGCGCAGAAGGGAGCCGCGGGGACAGGACGGGGCGGTCGACGGGATCTCAGGCCGGAAAGGGACATTTAGGGGCTCCGGGCCGCACCTGACACGGCCCTGTGCAGGAGAGGAAGAGATTGAGATTCTAGGTCGGGGGCCAGCCTGTGCGGCCACTCCAGTCCTGGGCTGGTGACACCCTGTTCTCTGGATGCCACC
This sequence comes from Eidolon dupreanum, assembly GCA_028627145.1. Classification (NCBI taxonomy): domain Eukaryota; kingdom Metazoa; phylum Chordata; class Mammalia; order Chiroptera; family Pteropodidae; genus Eidolon; species Eidolon dupreanum. The sequence goes on along the minus strand of CM053514.1, from coordinate 8,683,170 downwards.
TCCCCACTGCTCTCCGTCCACTACAACGAGCCCCTGATAGCCGGTACCCCACCCTCTGAAACTCACTACCGCGGGCGCGGGCGCGCCCTCACTCAAAGCCAAGCTCCTGGGCCGGGAACGCACAGTCCCTCCACGTCGCGGCGCCCTCCCGCCCTTCTGTTCTTAGCCACCCTTCCCGTTGTGCCTTGCTCCTCTGAGACTTACGGTAACGGCTCGAGCTAGTTCCTGCCCGTAGCTCACGCGCTGCGCGGGCCGCAGCCGCCAAACCCACCTGAGAAGGGTGGCCCCCGTCCGGGTCTTTCACTCGTACCCAAGGCACCTCGGTTGTCTGTCTGCGGTGTTTGGGAACATAGTCCTCTGCCCTTGACGCAGGTAACGTCAGAGGATCTGGCTTTTGCAGGCCGGACGATTTTGGTTAAAATCTCCGCTCGGCCACTTCCCAGCTGTGTGACCTTGAGCAAGGTCCTCACCCTCTCTGAGTCAGTTTTCCGCCTGCACGACGGGAGGAACAGTACCCCAGAGGGGCTCTGTGAAGTTCAGTGGGGGAAAGGGACTAGCCCGGGTCAGGACGGGGCTCTATAAAAATCAGTCTCCAGAACCCCTCACACGAGGAGGGAGCGGCTTCGCTGGAGGCAGCTGCTTAGCCCGCCCAACCGGTTGGACCTCCTCGCCTGGGGCGGTTCTTCTACCCTTCACCCCGGACGCTGACGCCTCGGTCCGCAGCCCCGCGCCACGGTGCCTCCTGGCCTGGCGAGGGCGAGTGAAGGGAGAGGAAGGGGCTGCGGCCTCTTCCACTTCCCCGGGAACCCGGAGAGACAAACGGTCAGTGAACACAAAGAAATGGAGACTCACAGAGAGAGAGAGAGAGAGAGAGAGAGAGAGAGAGAGAGAGAGAGAGAGAGAGAGAGACCCGCACCCAGGAGGGTGCGGGCCCAAAGGGGCTGGTTAAGCCTTGGAAGAGAGACCCCCACAGGTAACGGCTCCACCCAGATAGGGGTCTCGGATCGCCCGATTGGACGCACGCAGCAGTAGACAGGTTGCTTCTTCCAGCTCCAAGGTGAGAGTGGGAGACGCTGCACTGCGGAGGGGGCAGGGCTGTCAGGCTCGTGCGGCCTCTGGGCGGTTAAGTGCTTGGAAAGATTTGTGCTGGGACAAACTCTGTTGAAAACAAAGCTGAAAACCTACTTGCCCCTTGCCTCTTCCCATGCAGCAAAGGAATCCATGGTGTACAAAGACTCAAAGATAATTGCCAGTTCCCTACACACCAGGTCCCCCATTTCCCAAGGGTAGGTCAGTCCTGCCTTTTACAGAAGACCCAGCCTGGTGATTCTGTGCCTCCAGATGCACCCACAGGGCCTAGGTTTTGAGTGGAGGCATATGCAGAGCCCAGAGGATGTGCTCAGGCCAGGATGCAGTGTTGGGACTCCTGGCTAGACACTCAGGGTTTGTTCCTTGGGCTAATAAATCATGGAGGGCAGTTCTGGGGAGGCAACTTCCAACTAAGGGAAAACAGGCTGGTAAAGCCACGCCCCCTACCAAAGGGATCAAGCAATTAATTGTCCTTGGGACTGGGTAACTCTGGTGAGTTTTGTGCATTTCCAGATAGGTCCTCAGGCCTCGGTGACAAGTGATGGTCAAAACCTGTACTAGACTTTGTCTCTTAGGGTTTCCAGAACCAGCTGTTGCAGTGACATTTCTGATATTTTGGGATTTAGGCCTTGAAGATTCTTCCCACCTGCTTGGGTGAAGCAGTCAGTCCCACCTCCCCTACATCCCTAAGGGGCAGCTCCAGCCTCCCTGCAGACCCTTGCATAATCTCACCCAGCCTTAGCCTAGTCTTAAAAGAGGTCAAGTCCTGGAGGTCTTCTCCAGATCAAGTTCCTAAGTGGTTTAGGGTCATTTTTTTTCTTTACTCTCCTTCATGCCTGCCTCTCCCACCCTCCACTTCTCCCAATCCCTGTGAATTTATTTGGGAGTGAGGAGGAGAAAAGGCCTTGGCAGAAACCACAAGCGGAGTTTTGGGAAGGAAAGGCTCAGAATGCAGTGTCTGGTCTTTCTAATATCATCCATTATTGTGAGTGTGGACTTGAAGCTAGGGGGAAGAGGGGTTAAGTCCTGACTGTCATTTATATATGAGCCTCCCTGTACTTCAGATTATTTAGCTGCAAAATAGGGATGATTTCTAATATCTTCCTCAGGCCTGTTGTGAAGATGGAAAGAGCTAAGGTAAAATGCTAAGAACAGTGACTCTCTTGCCATGTGGGGTTCCCAGATTTCCTGATAGTTTCTTTTTGCCCTCCTGGGAACTTATGGGTGGGACAGGGTAAGGACAGTCCACATGTGTAGGCCCTGAGCCTTCTGCTTCTGAGGGCAGGTGGGCACCTTCTTTGAGGGGCCCCTGAATGCACCTAAGTCCCAGAGAGTGCCGGGGTTTGTGGAGGATTGCCTCATGGAGGGTTAGGGCACTGCTGGGTGTTGAGGCATCCCCGAGGGCCAGGGGGGACAAGGGCTTGGAAGAAGCACTGGTGCAGGGTCTGACACTCAGCTGGGCCCTGGCAGTTTGAGTCACTGTGGGAGAAAAGCCACTTCAGCTTGTTGAGGCCTTTTAAAGGAGTGTTGTATAGATTAAACGAGAAATGGATATCAATGAACTTTGTAATGAAAGCACATTTCAGGACAGTAAAGGTGAAGGACCAACCTATACCATCTCTGCTAGGGTGGGGGAGGAGGATTCTGGGCTTCTGGGGGCTTGGGTGCTGGCCAGTTGTTCATTGACTGGAACATGGGCCCTTCCAGTTGGTGACTTGAGGCAGAGAAGCTTCAAGCTTGGGAGGTCCTCTGGGCTCCAGTTCTGCCCTGGGTCCTCCAGCTCCAGGATGCAGGTGATGAATGTAGGGATATGGGCTGCCCAGGCAGTAGTCCACAGCTCAGGCCCCGGGAAGTTGCCAGGCTTGGGCTACAGAAGTCAAGCCAACAGGTATGGGGGCAAGAGCAGCTACAGGGCTGGCTGGCTCCAAGGACCTGAGGAGGAGGAGGCATGGGATTGCAGAAAGCATCCAGTTTTCTGTATCAGGCTCCTGGCCCTTCGCTTCAGGAGACAGAGAGAGAAGGGGGCGCTTGTCCAAACCAGAGTTCCAGAAGCAGCAGGTTCTGCCTGCCTGTTCCGTGGTGCCCACCGAAGGCCCACGTGGCCACCCACTGCCTCTGCAGGGTGGGCAAGCTGGTGTGGGCAGTGGCCCCGGTGAAATCTCCTGCCTGGGGAAGCTGGCCTTCTGGGCGTTTGAGATCCAGTGGACCTTGATTTTGGAGGGGCACATCCCATAGTATCTCTGAGCTCTGGGTTTCCAGACAGGAACAAGCAGCTGTCACACTGCCAGAAGTCCCCTCACGCCCAATGAGCCCCATGGCGGAGACCCCGCCACGCCGGAACTTCCACAGACACTGCCCCCACCACGGCTTGGAAGATGACCCAGGGCCCAAGATCAATTTCCACGACAGCCGGGCGACGCTTACTGTTTAAAGGGAAGTCCCCTTTGTTCTTACGTTTTACCAAAGCAAAAAGTAATACCAATTTTTTCCTGATCAAAATTTTGCTGGCACCGAAGCGGCCAAGGCAGCTGCTGGAACCTTATGTCCTTGTTCCCGGTCTCCTCACCCCTTCCTTTCGTGCTTGCCTCTGCCCCCCTATCCCCCCTCCCCCCCGCATCTGGCTGGGGAAGGTACGCAGGGCCGCAGGCAGCGCACCCGAGCGGGGTCCGCAGGCCACTGCGGTATTCCCCCACCCCAACCCCCGCCCTTCCGCCGCTCTCCCGAGCCGGGTTTTCTTGGGAAACCAAGCGGCTCCAGCGGATCAGCGCTTCTGGTGGCCCAGGCCCGGCTTCCGATTCCATTTAACACAATCCCGGCATCTTATCTTCACGTCGCCTCCCGGGGGTTCCCACCCCCGGCCCGGCCCAGCCTAGCCCCGGAGGAAGTGGAGCCGCGAGCTTTTGAAGTCCCGGGAATTTCAATCCGAGAGGAGCCGCCAGGACCTAAGCCTGTCGCCCCAGCGGAGAGGGGACAGCAGGTCCGCAGTGGGGGACCAAGAAAGGTGAGAATTGGTGGAGGCCCGGGCCGGACCCCACTGAGGGTGCTATCACCCCCCTCTCTGCTTTATGGGGTTGTCCAGGCCTGGTGGCTGCCGGGACACTTCTCGAATTCACCTTCCGTCTCCAGCCGCGTTAGGGATAACCTTTATGATATAGTGATAACCACACTATTAAAATGTTCCCCAAATTAAAAAAAAAAAAAAAAAACCAGAAAGTGTTTTTATCCAGTTCTCTCCTGTTTTCTTCTTCCTCACGTTAAAAACTCCAGCCTCTCATCTGATGAGGAAAGGATGCTTTTGGAAGAAGTGACATTTGGTTAACAGATTTTTTTTCCCTCTTGCAGGCCCTAAAGGCCAGAGAAATTGAGGCTTCTTTGAGGGGACAGGAGGCAAGAGTTGGGAGAGGGATGTGGTGGAGTGCAGCTGAGGGGGTCAACCCTGAAATTTCAGATAGGAAGCCCCGAGAAGGCACCGCCCCCCAGCCTGTGCCCCAGCTTGAGGCTGCTTCTTTCTCAGGACTCAAGGGGAAGCTCCCTTGATCGGGCTAGACTCAGGAAGGAGACACCAGTGGCCCCTCTTGATCTCTCAATCAGTACCCCGCTTTCATCTCACAGGGAAAACCCAGAGAAGAGGATCAAACGCAGAGCACTCCCATTGAATGCAAAGTGGGGGGCGGGGCAGGGGAGCCTGGAGTCCCTCTGAGAACCTGGCTTCTCCCCGGAGCCCAGCAGGGCAGCTGTGAAAAGGTGGCGGGCTCACTGGGGGGAGGAAAGGGTGGTCCCGCCCCAGGCCAAGCCTTGGAAGGGCCCAACACAAGGTGGGCAACCGCAGCAGCTCCAACACAGCTGCTGGGGGCTCTACTTTGACAGGAAGGAGAGAGCTAGCCAGAGGCTCCTCAGGCTCTGGCTGCTGACTGGGAAGGGCAGGGTGCGACAGAATCTTCAGATATCTCCACACGGAAGGAAAAAGCTGTAGGATTTGATCTCCTCCACTCCCGCAAAGCCTATCTTATCTTCAAAGTATCTCCAAGATTTGGGGGCTAGTAGTGCTCAGAAGACAGTAATTTTGGGAGTCCCAGGGAGTAGGGGTGTCTGTGCAGACATTACCTTCCCAATCCTCCCCTCACCCTTCTGTAAGGTTAATGGGAATCTTATGGAATAGGAGAAGCCACAAGCAGGAGTGAGAAGGGAACTTTCCTCTCTCCTTGAACCCCTTGCTTCCTCCACTGCCTCCATAAGCCTGCAGATAGGAAGACTGAGGTTGGGGGAGGGAGAAGAGCAGAGAAAAAAAAGGGGGGGGAGGTGGAGGAGAGAAAAGTAGGAGATAAAAAGACAAAAAAATAGCGATAGAGGGACTTTTCTTTAGAATCTTGGACATTGGGGCTTTGTCTTGGGACATGGAGAAGGAGGAGTGTGCAGGGGCAGCCCTATGCGGTTTAGAGCTAGAAGGTCTGAGGAGGGGGCAGAGAAGGGTTGCAGGACAGAGCAGGGACCTGCATCCTGCCCTCGGCAAAGTGGGGAGCTCACCTGCCTGGCCCTGACACGCTCACTCAGAGCTGGCAAGGGGGTTGGTTTTCTGGTGGGTCTTAGTTCACCTTCCCTGGAAGAAGCCCCGAGAAGCAACCTGCAGGCAGCTGCTCCTAAAGACGTCAAGCACGACAAATGCCCTCCAGCCCTGCCATGGAGGTTCCCCTTCTGTCCTCAAAGATCCATGAGAACCCCCAGTCACCTGCCCTTTCAGGGCATTTTTGGTGACATCTCCCTCAGGACCCAAGCCTTTGTGCCGGCCCCAGGAAAAAACCCTGTGAGTCAAACCTCTGTGAACACGAATGCCACGTTCAAGCACTCTGAACCTCTGCCCCAAATCTCCGTGAGAACAGCGACTTCTCCCAGCCAGGGGCCTCTGGTGCAGCCACTGTAGGGGCTGCATTTGTCTGAGTCTCTTCACCTGAAAAAACTGCTTTTTTTGGGGGGGGGGGGAGGGATTCGTTTACTCTGAACGAATATCTTAAAATACGGGCAAGAAAAGAAAAAAAAAGGGCACTCTCAGAACCTCTCCCCACCCTACATACCTGAAGCGCAGGCGAAGCCCGGAGCAAGTGGGGAAGCGATTGCTTCTACAAATAGCCCCCTGGAGGTCAAGCCGGCTGTGGAAAGCTTAAGGCCACCTAGAAGGGGAGGGGGGAATAAAAAAAAAAAAATCAGCGAACATTTTGAGTCAGCAGCCAAGGTCTTAAAGAAAACATTTTAAGACATTTATCTCTTGCCCTGTGGGGAAGAAAAAGAGCAAAGTTCTCTTTCGGTTCCCAGGAGGTTGGAGACAGCTGGGGGCATGAGATGGGAGGAGGAGAGAGGAAAGGATACCCCAGGCTCAAGCTGTCTCCAGACAACTTGCGGGAGGAGGGAATGTTTTTCGGTAGCTTGTAAAAAGACCCTGGAGCCTGTTTGAGGTTAGCTCGCCAGGGACAGGCAGCTGTAATAATGCGGGGAGAAGCGAGCCTTGTGAGTTGGGCTTCACACTCCTAAAATGCAGTTATGGATTCTCTTATCAAGGCACCCAGTTAAGAAAACAAAAGCCAAAACAACAATAAAAAAAAAATCAAAAGAGTATTCAATTACCGAGTCCCGCAGCCCCTGCGGAAACTCGCCGTGCGCGTTAAGCTCTCTTTTCTTTCGGCGGAATTCCATTTGCATCCCCTCTGCCTGGGTGTCTCCCTCTCTCAGTGTGTGTGTCTCTCTGTTTTCACACTCTCCTCCCCATTCGAGCGAGGCCCACACCTGGCGCATCACTGCCGAGCCATTAGCTGCGGGTCTCCTTTCATCTTCGCTGTGGCAGACGTTTCTATTTATCCACTTGCGCTCGCCGAGTGGCGTCACCAGCGGTACTGTAATGACGATTGCAGCAGGAGGATGACAGCTTAGAAAGAAGAGGGCAATGGGGCTTCCTCCCAGAGGCGATGCGGCACAGAGGAGCTCTCGCATCACAAGGTGACCCCAGCTGCACCGCCACCACCGCCGTCACTGTCGACAATACGCTGCGGCCACTCCGCGCCCACCCAGACGCCTGGCTTCTCTTTCTCCCTTCCGTAGCCAAGATCTGTCGGACCTCTAGGGACCCTGGGAGCCGGAGGCTAGGAACTCACTTGGGGCTTTCCCTCTCCTGCCTCCGGAAAGCCCGGGATGGAGAGCCGAAAGGACATGGTCATGTTTTTGGATGGGGGACAGCTTGGCACTTTGGTTGGAAAGAGGGTCTCCAATTTGTCTGAAGGCGTGGCAAGCCCGCTGTCGGAGCCGCCCGAGAAGATGGTGCCCCGTGGCTGCTTGAGCCCGCGGGCCGGTCCTCCCGCCACCCGGGAGCGCGGCGGGGGAGGCCTGGAGGAGGAGCCGGTGGACGGACTAGCAAGCAGCGCTGCGGGGCCCGGCACCGAGCCGCGGGCAGCCGGGGCCGCTGCTCTCGGCCCTGGGCCTCCAGTCTCTTCCGCCGACAGCCTCTCGGGCCAGGGGCAACCCAGCAGCTCGGACACCGAGTCGGATTTCTATGAAGAAATCGAGGTGAGCTGCACCCCGGACTGCGCCACGGGGAACGCCGAGTACCAGCACAGCAAAGGTAGCCACCGCACCCCCCTCTCCCCGGGCCTCCCACTGCGCCCACCTTCCACATCAGTTCTGGAGGGGAGATAGACACTCCCTTCTCTCAGGGCAGGGTGGCTGGGGGGGACCCACCTGAGCACCTCTCCCCTGCTATCTGCGCCCTGGCGGGGCTGGGACTGAGGTGACAGCTGTGCTTTGGGGGGAGGTAGGAGACCGCAGCCCTGGGCTTGAGAGTGATTCAAAGTGCACCCCAACCCCCCAGAGTTTTGTGGTACTGCTTCAACTGCGCCTGGAAGATACCTTCCCCCGGCGTGGGTGAGATCAAACGCGGATCCGGGCAGTTTGTGGCTGGCGGGGTGTAAGGCGCATCCAGGCTCGGAAGTGGGGAGTCCATAAAAAACCGTAAAATCTCGGCTGACCCGGGCCGCCTGGGTGCTGAGGCCCTCCGACCAGTTTGCACGTCGGTCAGAGGTCCAAATTACCTTGTCACTTCCCGGGCTCGGTGGCGCCAGGTCGGAAATGGTCCCAATGATCTAATTGCCTTTGGTCTCCGGTTGCATTTGAAAAGGCAGAGCTCTGGCCCTCCCCCCCCACCCCTCTCCACCCAAAGGAAAAGGAGCTGCAGGGGGCAGGAGCCCCACCCTTCTCTGGGTTAGGCCCAAAGGAGGGGGGGGGGGGGCTGTCACACTGCTCTAACTGGAGATCCCCTTCCTGACCAGGGGCTGCTGTGGGATACTGGTAAATGGCCAGGAGGGCAGTCTCCCTGAGAGAGAGGAAAGCTAGGAGGGAGAGCCCACCAGCAGATACTCCTCTGCAAAGCTGTGGGGGTGGGTGGAAGAGACTAGTATGGAAAAAACAAAACAGAACAAAACAAAAAACACCCCCCCCCCCGGCCTTGGCAGCCAACACCGAGTCAAGCATATCCACCTATGATCATCTTATCCACTGGACCCAGCCTCCCCAACCATAGCATGCCCTCGGAGCAACCCATACTCCACTCAAATATTTGAAGATAATAAGTGTTCGTACACACACTCCTATGCCATCCTGCAACACGTGCAATCTAGTGCAATGCATTCCCACACCTGCACTGGCAGCCTGGCACACACAAAAGCGAGGAAACTGTTCGTGCCCAGCATCCTGCAATGCACGGAGTTCATAACGCTCCAGCGAAATGGTGTATCTCAACTCACTTGCCTGTCAGGTATGCACATCCTTGCCCACCCCCGGCAAGGGTGAGCAGAAAGCTCAGAGGGGCTGCATCTCACCTGTGCCCCAGGGCAGGTGGCTAGGGTGGCTGGGGCTTCTGTATCCAGCAGGCCTACGGAGCCTCCAAACAGTAGCCCCGCCAGGCCTGATGGCTGCTATGAGCCCCTGTCCTCCCTTCCTGGGTTCTTGAAGTCCCCAGTGCCCCCGCAGAGGCAGTGGCTGAGGCTACTGAGAGGAGGGAGTGTCTCTCTCCACCCTGGGCCTACAGCACCACATCAGCCGCGTTTGTGTGTCTGTTGTGTTGTGTATGTGCGTGTGCTCTGGGCTCCCTGTGCAGGGCCGGGCTCTGAGGTACAGGCCAGCAGCCCCAACAGTGGCAGCGAAGCCCCAAAGAGCAACACCGGTGGCAGCTCGCAGGGCACCCTGGCTTGCAGTGCCAGTGACCAGATGCGCCGGTATCGCACCGCCTTCACCCGCGAGCAGATTGCGCGGCTGGAGAAGGAATTCTACAGGGAGAACTACGTATCCAGGCCACGGAGGTGCGAGCTGGCCGCTGCCCTAAACCTTCCCGAAACCACCATCAAGGTATGAGCTCCAGGTACCAGGGAGAGAGGGTGCGCCCGCGCAGCAGGAAGTGAATACCACTGCTCGGTCCTTAAATCGTGTGTGAGCCGGGAATCCAGGTCTGGGGTCTCTCTGCCCACGTGGCAGCTGGGCTGGGGGTGTCCAGGCCTGCTGCAGGCACCAGGTGCATGCACCTTTACCGTCCCGACAGTCCCTAGACAGCCACTGCGGCCATGCGGTTGACTCTGTCCCTTTCTTAGCCAAATAAACAGCAGGGATGGGGTGCCGGTGCACCGCGGGAGAGAGGCTGAAAGGGGAGGTGGTTCTGGCGAAGCGCTGCCTAGTTCCTCACTACCAGCATACTCACACCGGTTCTGGAAGTCCGGGGGTTCTGGCTGCCGGAGCAGAGGGGAAGAAGGACAGAGGCTGGAGCCCCTCTCCAAACCACTCCTGGAGCGATTCCAGCTCCAGGTGGTGGTGGTGGGATCAGCCCCGCCCCGAGGCTCTGCGCCTTGGCTCTTCCCCTTGCTGCGAGCATCCTCCCCTGCAGTGGGGCAGGACTTCTGGGCTCTGCGCAGTGGGCAGGGTGCGGCCACCGAGCCTGTGCCTCTCCTCCCCCCAGGTGTGGTTCCAGAACCGGCGCATGAAGGACAAGCGGCAGCGGCTGGCCATGACGTGGCCGCACCCGGCCGACCCTGCCTTCTACACGTACATGATGAGCCACGCGGCGGCCGCGGGCGGCCTGCCCTATCCCTTCCCGTCGCACCTGCCCCTGCCCTACTACTCGCCCGTGGGCCTGGGCGCCGCTTCTGCCGCCTCGGCTGCCGCCTCGCCCTTCAGCGGTCCGCTGCGCCCGCTCGACACCTTTCGCGTGCTGTCGCAGCCCTACCCGCGGCCAGAACTGCTGTGCGCCTTCCGCCACCCGCCGCTCTACCCCGGCCCGACGCACGGACTGGGAGCCTCGGCCGGCGGCCCCTGCGCCTGCCTCGCCTGCCACAGCGGTCCGGCCAATGGCCTGGCGCCCCGCTCCACCGCCGCCGCCGCCTCGGACTTCACCTGTGCCTCCACCTCCCGCTCGGACTCCTTCCTCACCTTCGCGCCCTCTGTGCTCAGCAAGGCCTCCTCCGTCGCGCTGGACCAGAGAGAGGAGGTGCCCCTCACAAGATAAGGGGCCGCCCGCGGGCTGCCGGCTCCAGGACGCCCGTGGGGGCCCCCCCGGGGACTCAGCCAGCGTTCCTTCCGCCCCCAGGGTACCGAGGGGAAAGAAGAGGGCTGCAAAGGACCATCGGGACTCGGCCTCGAGGATGGGGACGCCCGGGGAAGCAGCTGTGGCTGGCGCGTTTGTGCGGCAGGAGTGGGGACGGGGAGGCAGAGGCTGAGAGAGGGACCTTCTGGGGCGGCCCGCTTGGCCATTCTTCACCGGACCCACCGCCCCCTACCCGGGTTTAGGCCGTGGCTCCAAAGCTGAATAAACTTAGTAGCAACAGCAACCAATATCCAGCCCCTCAGCACCCTCCTCTTCCCCAACACACCTCACACCCTTTCCTCACCCGGGACCCTTCCCCCCTGTCAAGGCCAAGCCCAAGCACTGGAAAGGGAAATTACTGTTTCTCTAAACAAAACGCTGTGTATGCAGAGCAGGTAGAGATTAATCTTTGCCAGCTTTTCCAAGGCGTGACAAGGGGCTTGTGGGTGGCAATGCACCAGACATCCAGGGGAGAGGGTGAGAGAGAGGATTTACTACCAAGGCGAATACTGGCTCTCCGGTGGAACTTGGGGACTCTCTGCCTTCCTGGAGCCTCACTTACACAACGTCTTCCGGTTCTGCCGTCTATCCACACCTGATCTCTTTCCTCTCTCCTAACTTTTTGATATCTCTCTACTTGCAACTCCATCTTTACCTCACCCCCGCCCCCCATGTCCCTCAGCTTTTTGTTTAACACTGACAGGGATACGGGCTGCAGACGCCTCAGGGCCCCTTGGTGGCTTCTACCAAGCCTCTTCTCCCTGGACCCAACACACACCCTGATTAGCAAGTGATGTGTGTGAGGAGGGTTTTTGAATGTTGAATGTATAATAATGATCACAATGCAGCCGGTTAACAGCCCAGAGCTGAGCTGTTAACAAGGCGCCCAGGGAAGACCTTAGAGAGTGGGACCTCATCTTCCTCCTGCAGTATCTGGTGGCAAATTAGAGGCTATTTCCTGCCTTAGCCTACCCACCCTTTCTTCACCAGGAGCTTTCTGGCCCTTCCCTTTGCATTTGGCATTTTATGTCCTTTTTACTCTCATTTTCCTCCCAAGCTGCCACTGGAGCTAGACTTTCAGATACTAGTGGGAGCCTTCTGCCCCGTCTGGAGAAACTTGTCTCCCCTCTTCACTTGGGTTTGTTTGGGAGCCACTCCCAACCTCTCACTCCCACACTCATTCCTACAGCCAGTTTTTGAGGGATAAGAGAACTGATGCCCCCAGTACTAGCTTTACCCTGACTGGGAGGGAGCGGTTCTTTCTGTAGGGGATGAATTTGGATTGGTTTTCCTTTGAAGCCCAAAGAATTTGCTGTTACAATTTGTTAACCATATTGCAATAAAAGCTGGACGTGATTCTCATTTTAGCATTTTAATTTTTTTGGGCAGCAGGCAGTGTGCTGACTTTGTAAATTGCTAGTTCAGCCATCACAGGCTAGGGTAGGGAAGGAACACACAGTCTCCCAAGCTTCTGTTGTGCACTGGCAGACTCCAGATGGATACTACACAGAGGTGGAGAAGGCAGTTTCCAAGCTGCCCTGGGGTGTATGTTTCTTTAATTCTGGGAAACTTCCATGACTAAAGTGGTCCAGCAGAGCGCTGACCCCACCTGGGGCTCGCTCTGTGATGCTTACTTCTCCAGGTACTCCAACCCTTGAAAAAAGGTGACCTGGACTATAATCTCTGTGGATCCAACCCAACGTGGGGCAGTGGGGGTGCAGCTTGAGCACTGCAGAGAGCTGGGTTTGCTGGTCGACCTGGGTCTGCAAATTAGGGTTTAGGGAAAGGAAAGAGGGTTTGGTTGGGTTGGGATGGGAGGGTCTGAATCATCCTCAAATTGGAAGTAATCTCCAAGGGTGGAATTCTGGGCTGGGCAGGGCAAGAGGGCAGACAGTGCTCAGCAGCTGCCTCATCCCCATCCTCATCCTCATAGGAGAGCCACTGAGGCTGCCTCTGAAGTCTTGCTCAAACAGGGGAGAGGTGAGTGATCTCAGCAGGCTGGGAGCTCAGAATTGCAGACTTCAAGGGTCCTCTGCCTGTGTATCTGTGGGCAGGTGTGGACTCCTCAGTTGGCCTCCATCCTTCTTTGAACTCCAGAGCAAACTCTCTTGCACACAGTGACCCCTGCCCTTCCAAGCAAAACCGTGTGCTGAGGTTTCCAGCATCCTTCCCACTACTCCTCTGGCCCCCAGCTCTGTGTGGCTCCCTCGGCAGCTTGGACACTCCCAGTGCCAAACCCCTGGCAAATTTCGCGGTTACTTCCCCGTCCGGCCAAGATTGCTTGCGACAGGTAAATGGGCTGCGGCTTGCCATAATGCCAGGCGTATTTTCAGTTAATAGGGAGGGAAAATGAGGTGTCTGCAGCGATATTGGAAAGTACAAGATCGATGATCCGGCCTCGTGTCCAATCAGCAGCCTTTAATTGACTGTATTTTCTGGGTAATTGAGCCTCTCTTCCTCCAAATTGAAGTGGAAGATATAACAATACATCTTGCCAGGAGGAATTACTCATTACTTCATAATGAAATTTCCCTTTTGCCAAGGTTTGCGGTTTGGCGCTAGGCACGAATTCTCACTCTCCCTCCCCCATCCTTTCACCTAAAAACAGGTTTGACCACCTGCACCCAGCAGCCCCAAGTGGCCTTGATACCTCCGTTTTGGTGTTGGTGGTGGGAGGGGGGATGACCATGAAGAGGGCACTGTCCCTCAACAGCCTCCATCTCTTCATCTGTGAAATGAGGAGGCTAGATGGAGCAATGGGGCTGACGTGTGTTATCATTTTCGTTCTTCAACGTTCTGAGCGCCTCTACTTAGCTTTGCCCATCTCGGCCCCATTTTGCAGGTGGGGAAAACGGAGGCTCCAGGTCCCACACAGTTGTTAGTAGCCCATGCAGCTATGAGATCCAGGCTCTGTTTCTCCCTTCCACTGCCCTGGGCTTCTTTGGGGCCCAGAGGCTATGGTCGCCCCTCGAGAAGTCAGACACCTCACTCCCAACTCACACTTTCCCTGGGCTCCTGCACCCATGCTGGACCTAGTGGAGCCTGGGAGCACAGATCAGTGCTGGGCCATGGTCCATCCGGCCCCGCAAGACCAGCCACCCCGCAGTTGGTGTGCGCACGCAGCGCGGGCCGTCGTCGGCTTGTTAGGGAGTGATTGATTGCCTTATTAAAGCGTGTTCTTGTAAGTGTGACCAAACTGATTGCATTGCATATGTTTGGGATAATGCTCATTTTAAACAACAGGATAAAGAGGATGAGCTCGGCAGAGCCTCCAAAGACGAAATGATTCCGGCCAGCAGTGCTCTAACTCTGGCATTAAATTGTCCAGTTACATAGCAAATCACTTGGTTCCTCCACCCTCGTCCCCATTTTTTTTTCCTGGCCTAAAGTTTGATCGAATCCCCCAATGTGGTCTGCCCCATGCATGGTTTCTCTAGTGACTATATCAGCTCTGCCTTCTCAGCCGAGAACCCTGCAGCCAGGCACCCCAGACAACCAGGCCCCTGTCCCCATCCTAGGCAGAGACAAAGTGATTCAGAATGATGCACCCTTTCACCCTAGGCCTCCCAGGGGGACATGGCCCTAGAAGGTCACCACAAATGGGAGCTGAGGTCCCGCAGCAAGTCGCGTGTCTCTCCATCCCCACCCCTAGACCTTTAGTGAAAATTTAAAAGATTCTTTTGTTCCCCAGGCTTCTCTCGCTCGGGTGCTTCCATTATCCCTCAGTCGGGGAAACCCCTGCTGCCATATGCCTGCCCAAAAGCACAGTGGACAGTTGTCGAGGATGGCCAGAAGGATGGCATTCTGCAAGTGTGAAGAGCCATTCCCTCTTAGCTTCTCCATGCATATCACCCCAGAGTGAGAGAGCCAGGAGTAGGAAGGGAAAGGAGGTTGGGGGAAAAAAAAATTGGAATTTTTTCAAATTGTTCTATCCACAACCAATTGTGGTGGCCACATTCTCTTTCTGTGCCTGCCCCCTAACAAAGAAATCCTCAGCCAGCCTTCAACCGCTGTAGTCGACTAGCACGGGAGCCAAACTGCAGGCAGATTGAACTTCCTAAGGGACGCCTTCGGAGTACGCTGGAATTCTGATTTGTTCAAGATGATGACGGTCATCAGGACAAGTCAGAAACGATGCCACTCCTCCGAGTGTCATTTGTAAGTGTAATCACACGGATTCGTTTGCAAGACCCAGTGAAAACGTGTCTGGATAAGTGATTTGGTCCAAATGGCAAATTTCTTTCATCACTCAGCAACTCCCTCACTCTGCAGAAGCCCGCACATCAGACTGCATTAGGGCAAAGCCAGGGCCCAGTTCACCGTTTGTGCTAGCTTGTGGGACCCAGAAATGTTGACCCTGAGGGGAAAAAAGCCAACCACAAAACGCATGTTGCTGTCTACAAAACAAACAGAAACACAAACTCGTTTCCAAAATTGCCTTCTCAGCAAATAAGTATGTGATGTTCTGAGCAGGAGCAGGAGAGAAAGATTGCCACTTAAAAATAACATGAAAGCATTAAGTAATTATTTAAAACAAGGCTGTTTAGAAAAATATTTGTATTTATTGCAGCTGCTCAATTGGCCTCGTTAAAGTCAGCAAGCATTTAAATTGTGTTACAATCTCATTTAAATCCCCCTCCGTTCCAGCAGGCTGAAGAGCTTGAATAGACCAATCACTTCATAATGATGATGAATGAGAAATTAATTCAGATACAAGCAAGACAATTTAGGCCTTCATCTGTTTAAATAGCCTTCCAATATTATTCGCGATCGCGGGTCACAGATTGAATCAATTGTCCAATCTTGTGAAAGTCATATCCTTGCATCTTCATCGAGATTATTTATAGCGCAGCGAGGGCTGCTGAAAGGTGTGTGCTGTTAACGGGGACAATTACTTAAAGGGAAGCGTTTATAAAATGGAAAACAAATGCCGGGTTAGTAACAAACGGGATCAAAAGCAGCCATTCCAATCCGGGTCGCGGAGGGACGGGAGCGGGCACGGCCCCCGCAGGATGAGAAGAGCTGCGGGCTCGGCCTCTTGGCCTCCGCACCGCCCAGGTGAGGCCGGGGCTGCGAGGCGCCGGCCTGCGCGCTGGCCGCGGTGGCGACCCGGGGCCAGCCTCATCCTCGGTGCTGCGGCCCGGGCGGCCTAGTGTGGCCCCGCCCCGCCTCCCGAGGCACCGCGCCCCGCGCACTCCGACCCCGGGGAGTTTCCCTTGGTGCTGGGGTCTCGGCCGCCTCGGGGCTCAGAGCCCGGTCCGACGCGCTCGGGCCTTCGTGGCAAACAGAGGTCGAGAAGCCTCGCTGCGCGGACGGGCAGGGGTAGCTGGAGGCTTCTGGACTTCGGGGGCTCAGCCACCTCTTAAACTTTGCCTCCTTCTAAGCCGACGGCGGGGAAGGGCCCCATTTCCCCAGGGCCAATCCCCCTTCGTCGTTGCGAGACTGGAAAGAAACGCTCCTCGCGTCGCTGCCGGTCCTTCCCGGCCTGGGCGCTTTTTCCCCGCCGGCTTCTCGGGGCGCCCTTTCTTTTCTCCATCAGGCGTCCTCCCTGTCTCCTGAAACACCCCCTCTCCGGTGAGGCAGTCCCGTGGTGTCGTTCCCTCCACCCCCAGCTGCAGGCGTCCCCCGCCTCGCGAGAGCCCAGTGCGGCCATCACAACTTCGAGGCGACATGTGCCTCCCTGATGTATCTACCTGCCCTCCTCAGCCCCGTCCGGCCAAGACCTAGAACAGTGGGCGCGGGTAGGTGGGTTTGTTTTTCCCGAATCCGTACACGCGCGTCTACACCGGCTCTCTGCGCGCGTCCAGGGGATACCGAGCTTTTCTAGGCGGCACTCTTAGGGGACATAAGTGCAGTGGGCTTGGAACAGAAAAGCGAGAAAGAGCGTTTAATGTGTGGAGACTGGAGCAAGAGAGGAGAGCGAGGGGCTCCCAGAAAACGCAGCGGCGTCCATGCGGTACCCCACGCGCGCCGCTCGCGTCCGCGTCGAGGTGGGGTTTTCCCCCCACTTCCTCTGTATTTCTGTGTTTTGAAACAAAAGCCCAACTAATGGATTCCTGGCGCTCTGAGGACCCACTCCCGGGAGCGACTTTGATGTATTGCTGTCCAATTAGTGCCTTTAATTGGTGTCCTCGGGGACGGGCCGGCCTGGAGCTGGGACACAGCCTCCTCTCGCCTCTCCTGCACACTGGAAAGGTAAAATTTATAACGCACTGTAGCAATCCCGTGGGAGCGCGAGCGAGGGAGGGAGGCAGGGAAGGAAGGGAGAGAGAGCGCTCTGTCTTGCAGAGCCGGGCAGGGGTGGTGGATAAGGAGCCCGATCACCCGGTTTCTACTCAGCTTCCTGACTCCCTCTAGGGCCTGGCAGGAGGGCTTGGACGGCTGTGTCGCTGAGGATTATGAATTTGCTCGCGGAAAGGCCAAGGGAGGGAGCATTGTCTGTAGAAGCCCACCCCATGTGGTCTCTCGTCTCGTTAATAATGGCTGTTTGTTAACAAGGATGCGGAGGTTAAATAATCCGGGTGGAAGATTAAACACGCCTCATCAAGGCTTTGGGAGCCGAGTAGCACAGAGACCCGAGCTCTGGGCTCACTGGAGCCTGGAGGAAGGTGGGAACGAACAGCCTGCAAGGAGCCCTGGGTAGAGAAAGAGGGAAGGTCTGGGCCCCCTTTTCAGAGTGTCCCATATAAAAAGTCAGCGCAGGCCCAACCCCTTGACGTGTTGAATAGAAAATCCATACAGGAAGCAGCGAAGTGTGGATGTCAAACCCTGCCAGGAGTCTGCTGAGATCAGGAATGGAGGCCTGGGTCCGAATCCGGGGTCCCCTTTGAGGAGGGGCTATCTGCTGCCTCCTACGCCTACAAAGTCCTATCTCTGGGAAGTAAAGGGCAATTTTACCACATGTGAATAGCACTGGATTGGAAGATAGAAGATGAACCTTCCAACTTGGGCTCTGCCCCTAAATAGCTGTGCCATATGTATTACATTATTTTCCTAGCTTCATTTTCCTACTGTACATAAGACAGACAGGAGATAGGGCTTGATATAGATAAAGTATATTTCTTTTTCTTTCCTGTGGCTCTCATCAGAGTTAGGGAGCTGAGCACCTATCAAATACTCTGTCCCCATCCAGTTCAGTCAAGGAGGATTTTATTCAGCGAATGTTTGAGGGCTCACTACGGGCCAGTCACCATGCAATGTGTATTTTTTAACTGAGAGCAGAGTATCAATTTGTATATCCCTGTGTGTGTCATACCCAAATATAATATTTTGTAAAAGAAGACAAGGAAGAAAGAATGTGAGGAAGAGAGTAGAATTGAATTGGGATGTATGTGTAGGGTAGAGAAACTGTAAAATGAAGGGGGAAAAAATCAGTGAAAGAAATGTAGATCTTGTTGAGATGGCAAGCAAAGCAGTGTGGGTAAGTACTGCAGTAGTTCCCTGATAGAGAGTTCATTCAGGGGAATGGAGTCCTGCTGATTTGACAGTGAACAAAAGGATCCCTGAATTTTCCCAGGAGACCCATGACTTATGTAACTAACATTGCCGATTTTCTATTTTGATGTTGTTTCCATAGTAAGAGTTCTACTCTTCAGCTAATTCCCTGTACATATCACTTTCTGAATTCACCAAACAGGGAACTCAGCTGCTAGGCTGGGACTCATCAAGCTTCTGGCTGATGGGCATTTGGGCTCAAGGAAGACAGTGGCTGAGTACTCCACTGAGGTTTTTCTTCAGATCAGCAGTAATTGTAGCACCTACATGTCTCTGCTTTCCCTT
Organism: Eidolon dupreanum; assembly: GCA_028627145.1. Lineage (NCBI taxonomy): Eukaryota > Metazoa > Chordata > Mammalia > Chiroptera > Pteropodidae > Eidolon > Eidolon dupreanum. Next base: position 8,664,695 of record CM053514.1, on the reverse strand, counting down.
GGAAAAGTTCAGAGACCAGATTTGTAGTTCTGGGCAGTAAGGTTGGACAGCTAACATATATTAGTACTTGTCACATGCCAGTTGCTGTTCTATGCTTTCCATGCATTATGTCATTTAATTCCCACAACAGCCCCTTGAGGTGAGGACTATTATAATTCTCATTTTACAAATGTGGAAATTGAAGCACAGATAGTTACACAGTTAGTAGACCAGTCTGATTTCAGAGTTCACACTTATAACCACTTCACTAAAGCTGCTTTTGTGGTACAACATAGTGGCTAAGGGCAGACTGAGAGTGTATTTCTTCAGGAGTTGCTAATGTCGGAAGTGGGCTCTAGAAAAGGATAGCTAGTGTAAGAGGCACGATGGACTCATGTGTCTGTCTTTAAAGACTACAACTCCACTCTGCCTTCCAGAAATACAATCTCCAATTTTTTTTTTTTTTTTTGCTGGATATTCAATGAGCAGTTTAGTCAAATGAATGAATCAAATGTTTACTGAGCACCTGTTATGTGGCCAAAACCATAGGTTCACACAATATTTTCTTTCTCCCATTTGGTGCCGATGTGACTTTGTGTTTGTAACCTATTACAATTAATTCATGCTTTGCTTGAGAAAAACTCATTAGTGATGACAACTGTGGTAATGGTGAATTTATGATAGGAAATACAATTGTTTTGGGAGGGGACTTGGCAAAAGAGAGCTCATCTGTTATCTGATTTAGAGCCCGTACATCTTTAGCATCAGAAACTTTACATTTTGTAAAATATAAAATATAAACATTTGACATCTATTTTATTAAAATATAAACCATTCAAGCAACTTACAAGCACAGATTTTGGAACCAGAGTTCATGAATTTGAATCCCGACTCTGACACTTAAAAGCTATATAAACACTGAAAGTTCCTTACTCTTGCAGACACAGTTTTTTCATCTGCAAAATGGGGATGATAACAATAGGCATGTAATACTTATCTGTTGCTCTTACCTCAGAACTTAGTTCTTAAATCATTAGGCATCCCCTCAATTCCTGTGGGTTGGGAAACTTTTCACAACTTAGCTGGGTGTTTCTAGTTCAAAGTCAGTCCACTGGGGCTGTGGTCTCATCTGAAGGTTCAACTAGGGGCAGATCTATTTCCAAGCTCACTCATGTGGTTGTTGGCAGGATTTACTTCCTTGCTGGTGGGTTGTTTGACTAAAGGCCTCAGTTCTTTACTGGCAGTTGGTTGGGGGCTTCAGTTTCTTGCCATGTGGACTTCTGCATAGGGTAGCTAACAACATGGCAATTGGCTTTCCTCAGGGTGAATAAGCTAGACAGCGTGCATGCACTGGGCGGGGGGAGGGCACTATGGTCTTTTTGTTACCTAATCTTGGAAATGACATTCTATTGCTTTTGCCATATTATATTCATTAAAGTGAGTCACTGAACTAGTGATTGCCAAAGGGGAGGGGGGTGGAGGTCTGGTGGAAAAGTGAAGGGATGAAGAGGTACAAATTAGTAGTTACAAAACAGTCACAAAGACATAGAGTACAGCATAGGGAATATAGTCAATATAATTGTAATGGCTATCTGTAGAGATAGATGAATGCTAGAGTAATCGGGGGATCACTTCATAAACTACATAAATGTCTAACCATTGTACTGTATACCAGAAATGGATATGAAAAAATGTTGTATATATTTTGAATAAAAAAAGAGGTAAGTCATGAAATCCAGATCCAGCCCACACTCAAAAGAAGGGGATTACACAAGGCATCAAAACCAGGAGGCAGGGATCACTGGGGACTATCTTAGAGGCTGCCTCCCATAGACCCTACCTCATAGGGTCCTTGTGAGGATTATATGATTTTGTACATGTGAAGAGGTTAGGACAGTACCTGTTTGCTCCAATCCCAGTCATCATCTGATCCAATCGAGCACTCATTTCTTCATCTAGACTCTTTTATTTCAATTTCTCTCTTTTTTTTCTTGCAAACCTGTGTGAAAGACTATAGGAAAGGCAGGGCAGAGTCACTGCTACAAGGAAAAGGAGAAGAGGAAGCAGAATAGAAAGAGAAGAGAATGGAAGACTTGGAAAACTCCAGGGAAGGGAGCCCTAGAGATGAGAGGTAAAGTAGAAGATACTTGTTAGCTAGCTTGTTCCTTATGTTTCAAAGGTATTCTTTCCTGCATGAAATGAATACCATTTTTACTCTATTTGTAATCATACTCAATGATGTGTAAATAGTGGGCTTACACTTTTTAATTAAGCATTTCCACATACATTATTATACTTAATTCTTATTACAGTAATGTGAGAAAAAATTATTGTTATCACCATTTTAGAGATGAAGGTAAAAGTCCAGTGTGATGTTTAATTTCATGTGTCAACTTGACTGGTCTACAGGGTGCCCAGATATTTGGTTATACACAATACTGGGTGTATCTGTGAGGGTGTTTCTGGATGAGATTGACTTTTGAATTGGTAAACTGAGCAGTGCACATTGCCCTCCCCTGTATGGGTGGGCCTCATCCAATCCGTTAAAAGCCTGAGTAGAATAAAAGACTGATAACAAAGAATTCTCTCTCTGTCTATCTTCTAGTTGGGACATCAGTTTCCTTATGCCTTCAGACTCAAACTTGAACTGGACCTTACTGGAACATTGGCTGTCCTGGATGTGTACTTCTCAATCTCCATAAGTATGTGAGCCAATTCCTTATAACACATCTCTTTCTATATCTATATCTACATATCTATATTTATATCTATCTCTTCTTTCTATTGGTTCTGTTTCTCTGGAGAATCCTGTCAGATATACCCAGAAAGTTCACACAGCTAGTAAATGGTGGTGCGGTAGGGGAGGACGTTGAATCTAGGATTCAGGTTCAGATATCTCACTCCAGCTCTTGGTTCTGCTACACTCTGCTGCCTCAGCTGCCCAACTTCTCTTTATTGTGACGTTATAGCTTCAGTTGGATCCATGGAAGATGGTATGGCATGAATGTAGTGCTGGAGGTGGAGATGCAATATGTCAGATACTAGGGCAGGGCTCCCAGTCTTGTCTGACCTAGCTAGTGAAATCAACATAACTAAAAGCTGACTCAAAAATGAGCAACTAGAAGGTCATGTTGCTCAAAGGGTTTCATGCTGAACAAAGGGGTTTAGTCCTGATTCCATAACTTTCAGTACTGGGCTACTCGGTTAGGAAAGTGGAGCCCAGTAGCAAAAGGACATAACTGGAAGATGCATTATTACTCAGCAGTCTGAGGCAAAAGATAAACTCTGTGGGACTGGCAAGAGAAATTGGCGCAAGGGGAGAGGAACAAATAAGGCTCCCAGGCTTGTTAGACTGATGGTGTTCATGTCTCAAGGAGAAGACGGGAGTACCAGGCAGGAAAACATGGCTAAGACTTGAATACCCTGTTATGTCATATCCTTTTTTAGTAAAAGAACCCCTGTTTTCAGCTGGGCGAATGGCCACCTAAATAAAGGCTACATTTCCCAGCCTGCTGAATGTGGTCAAGTTCTGGCCAATGGGATGTAAGCAAACCTGGTGAGTGTGACTTAACAGGAAGCGTCCTTAAAAGAAGGGGATGGTGCCCTTCTTCGTTCCTTCTTCTGGCTGAAGTTTATGTAATGGGTGGGACTCAAGAAGCTATCATGGTCTATGGCCATGCCACCCTGAACAAACCCGATCCTGTCTGATCTTGGAAGCTAAGTAGGGTTGAGCCTGGTTAGTACTTGGGTGGGAGACCACCTAGGAAGACCAGGTGCTGTAGGAGTAAAAAATAAAAAATAAAGGATTTTAAGATGACAAGGTCCTTGCAATCTGTGATCCACTCGGATTATCTCTTGACCAACTCAAGTTTCAGTAGTATGGATATACCACGTAACTGGGGGGCACCCTGACATTTCAGAGCGAGGAATAACCCTCAAGATTATTTAGCCAAACTATTTCACTTTATAGGTCTTTTAGTTTTCTCTAGGTATAATGGACCTTCTATGACTACTGTGGATCTAGAGCTGACACAGGACATTATATAGGAAATATGCCACCTCTGTTCTCACTTAATTTTGATGCCAAGACTGGGTGACCATACATTCCTTCCATATTTCACTTGAACAATGAAAATACCTCCAGATCCAAAAGCCAAGTCCATTTCTTAATGGCAGTGTAGGACCTTCATTGGAAATTGATATTCCAGTTGTACATCTCTGGGATCAGCAATTAAAGTTAGTGAAAGATGAAGTGCTGAGAAAAACAGGATAATCAGGTATACTCTCACCTAGATGTCACCCACTAAACTACCAGGAAGGACATGCAAAGGAGGAGTTAAGGTAAGCAGGCATGTCACTTCAATGTGTCTGGGGTGGGAGTGGGGATCTTTGGAGCGTTCCACCAGTTTCTGTCATCTACATGTTCAGAACTGGCCAAACGACTTTGGGAATCATGATTGTTTAAGATCAGAGATAGAGTTGGGAGATTGCAGCAACTCTGAAAGAAATATGTGTAAAAATAGTCCTGCATCTACGAAGGGAATTTCTAGAATTCCAGGAAATTACTCTTAGCACTGCCTGAACAGGGTCTGCTTCTGAACTACCACAGTATCTCTGCAAGAGAGCCAATAATTCTATTTTCTGCAGGATTTTTTTTTTAAAGAAATAGATTTAGTTCAATACATACATAGTAATTCTTGAAGTACCAGAGACATCTCGATAAGGATGTTTTGTCTCTGCTGCCATAGCCAGAAGCTTCCCTTTCCTGGGATGTCAGGTTCAGACCAAAGGAATAAAAAAGAAAAGAAAGAAAGGGAGAGTTGAGTATAATTGCAAATCTTAGCAAACCATTGAAGTCATAAAGCTAGCTAGTGGAAACAGGAAACACCTCTTGGGTCTGGAGACCCACACTTGGATTTCAGCTTATAGGGTAAAGTATGCAAGCAAGTTCCTGGTCACTTGGAATTACCTAGAGGAAAGTCACTGATCACACCCCTAGAATATACTTATGATTCTGCCCCAGATCTGATGCTCCTTCAATAAATTAGGATTACAATTTTGGCTTGGTGAAAATCTCACTCTTATTCTATCCACAACAGGGTTTTAGCAAGATGTGACAAAGCGTGTTCTCCTGGTTTCACTGTATTTCCCCATCTGTGGAGGAATCAGTCTTATGGATAACACAAGTGGGAACACCATAGAAACTTAGATGACTTCACACGACTGTATTTGAGGGGGACATTTAATGGACTATTCTGTTTGTATGTTATAGGATTGCCTCTCTCTGGTTTGAGTAAATACAATGAGAGGTTTACACAGCCTCTGTGAAGCAGCAGAAGGGGGTTTGAGCTTTGTTTGTGGCATGTGCTAGTTTCCTGGACTATTTGTGAGGAGGTCTATGTCAGACTATTTCCTAAACTTTACATTTCTTACAACTTTCTACAGTGAACTGAGGTTCAGACCCACTTCCCATGACCACTCTATCCACAATACTACCCAGGATCACCCTGCAAATCAGTCTCTCTACCTTATTAGGATGGATTTCATAAAACCTTTTAAAGGTTATTAGAAGAGGCAGTTTCTGTTAAAAAATAGTTGCAAATTTAACTGAATGCTATTTTAATTTTTCAGATGTGTGATATAGGTTTGCCTAGTGGTGGAATGGTACTTTACATCAGAGATGATTTTGAGATGGATTCCTATCTTCATTGATCAACTGCGGCCCCCTTAATTTTTCTCCTTATCTGTGAAGTTAAGTCCCAGTGAGTTAAGGACTTAATTTTGCCCTTTTTTCTACAATGTAAATTTTAGACATTGTACCTAAGAAACTACCCTAAGTGCACGTTTGAATGCTTCGTTGATGGACAATCTCATTGGTTAAAGAAAGTTGCCTTGGTTATTGACAAACGTATATGATTTAGAACAAGCTCTGTGCCTTACTCCTTCCTCCCTTTAAAGTCGATTATTCCAATTTCAGCACAAAGCATCACATTCTTGGGAGAAGAGGTGTGCGAAATAGCCTCATTCTTTGGCTTGCTGTAGGCACTCTGCCTTTAATCCCATTCTTCAGGCCATGTCCCATTTCTCATCACGTTGAGTCATGAAATACACAGTGAATGACACAGAGACATAATAGTGCTATATGGATGGGGTGGAGATAATTCATTTCCAAAATTTTGTTTATCAATTATTTGGTACAGAACAGTATATGTCAGTGCATATGTTGATTTTGTGGAAGGTGAAAAATAAAGCTTCTTCAGCCTAGTTAATCTCAGAGTAAATGTTTACCTCAGAGGCTAAAATGAGCCAAATTAAAATGAATATTCATATGAGAATGTTAAATGGCTTTCAAAGAGTTAAATCTTAAAAGAGCAACTTCTCATTTCAAGAATTTTGTAAGCCCTAGTTATACATATACGAGGGGTTGATATAAATTGACTTCATTTTATACACTTGATGGGGGCATGAAAAAACTTTATTAAAAGGAATTATGTATTTTGAACCATACTTTGCTAATGATTTCAGTTAGAATTTTGGAAATACATTGTTATATAAATAATTTTGATCTACTACTACATATTGGAAATTCAGCTTTAGACTTCCAGTTTTCATATCAAGCTGTATTCTTCTCTATGCTCGGTCTCTGTGTATTTAATTCTCCTACCATCTCTTTAAAGAAGCTGGTCAAATAAACAGTCAGCCTATATGTTTTCAGTCCCACTGAAAACTGCACTCACCGATGATCCTTGTTCATTGCAAATTCTGTAGAATCTGCAACATTGGTTTTTGCTATTGCTTCAGAGAGTAATTTGAACTCTTCTGCTGGGAGAGCAGTATGAACACTTTCTGAAAGAGCTCAAGTGGAAGTCGATGGAGATTCATAAGAAACGTAGTTGCTTACTCGGTAACAAAAGAGGCATCCTGATGTAGTGGGAAAGGTGCAGGCTTTGAAACCAGGAATGCCTGAGTTCAAATCCCCTTTCACCACTTCTTAGCTGTGTGTGAAAATCAACCTCCCCAAATCTCAGGCTCTTCTTTGAGGAAGAATACCTCCCTAGCTCCTCTGTAATAAGGAATGTAAAACTGATAGCAATGCCACAAACTTCCTGCCTCCTGCCAAAGACTGAGTAATTAGTAACATACCTCCTTCTAACAATTCCAGTACCTGTAGATAAGGTAGCCGCTTTGAAGTGCAGACTGTGTCAGCAGGGCTAATCTTTCCTGAGGGCGATGTATGCTTACAACCTTCTCGGAGTGAGAATTGCAAATTGTGCCATAAAACAGGTAAGTTTAAAATCCCATTTGGACCATGTTGAATTTTGGAAATACCAGGGAGATGTGAGGCACAGCGCCTTGTGCGAAGACCTTAGAAGCCCTGGCTGGTTCTGCACGGTGAGTTGTTTGGCAAAAAATACGTGGAAAAGCCAGCCCGCTGGCACAGACTGCTGCCCAGGGAGCTCGGCGAACAGGCCAGGGCAACCTTCTGGACGTGGGAGGCCTTCCTCTCTTCCCTTTTCTCAGGGATCCTGAGAGAATTTCCAGAGGGTCAGTTTGAGGATTTGGGCCATGGGAATGATTTCAGGCTCTCGCTGTTCCCCACCCCCTCCCAGGCCCATGTCTGTTCTAGAAACACACCTCTCTTTACCCGCCTCCCTCCACACACAACTAGATCACTGTTTTTCAAACTCATGAATGTTTCTCACAGGAAAGAAAGACATCTTATATCACTACCCAGTACACACACACACACACACACACAACAAAAGTTTGCTAAAACAATATTTATGCTTACTCATGCACTCTGATGGTTTCTTTTCCATTCCAGTCCCAAACATGCTGGTGGTAACCCACTAAATTCCTTGACTCATTAGAGGGCCTTGACCTACAGTTGGAAAAGCTCTAGCCTTAGATGACTTCTCCTCAGTGACACTGGCATGTTAGAGAAGATATGAACACTAGAGACCGGGCCTGGACTCACCCTCCCTACCCACACTGCCCCCAACCCTACCCCACATCATTTTTTTTTTTTTTATGCTTATAGCACCCGGTCTTCCCAGGTGGTCTCCCATTCAAGTACTAACCAGACCCGACCCTGCTTAGCTTCCAAGATCAGACGGGATCGGGCGTGTTCAGGGTGGCATGGCTGTAGACCCTACCTCACATCTTGATCACGAAGATGGTCCTGACTTTGATTAGGCATTTGAGGGCTGTGCATATCCTTTCTATAGTTTTGGGAGCTCCAAAAGGTTCCAGACTGGGCTTACAGCTCCATTCTCAGGATATAGCTGATATGGATCGTGAAGCTATGGGCATATGGCTGAAAGAGACTTTCTTGAGGCTTGAATTTTTATAGAGGAGGAAACTGAGGCTAGAGAGGGTTAAGTTAATGATCTTAAGTCAGAAAAAGGAAAAAAAGCACTGACCATGTTCACATTAAAGTTAAATGCTTGTTCTCATATCCGTTTCTTAATTCTTTATAGCAAGTCCTAAAACTTACCTGGGTGGGCTGTGTCAACTCCCTTAGGCTGTTGAATAATTAACCTGGCTAGGTACAAAAGTCTAGGCCTGAAGGGAGTGCATTTTCCATTTTTTTGATATTTGCAATTTACTGCTTCAAAGTGCTCCTTAAATTTTATTTCTTTTTCATCTTTAGTATTTTGCTTCCTGGGCTTGATGCTAGATTTTAAATACTCAATATCTAGATTTTTTTTCCCCTTAAATAGCTATTATGAAACAATGCCTAGACCATGGACGACCTTAAATATTTGATGAATGGATGATTAAATAAACATCATAATTATAAAAAAGAAAGACTTGAGAGTTGGAGCTAAGTGGTAAATGGCCACATTTAAATGATAAATATGCATTCAGAATTATGTTCACTAGCAGAAAGACAGTGAGGTTTGGAATCAACCATTAGAAGGTAGAGCTTCATTTTCACATTTTGTGGTTTACTTTTGGCCAAGCCAAAGAAATTCTGAGACTCAGCTTTTTCTTCTTCTTCTTTTTTTTTTGTAAAACGGGGGTTAACTGCTACCACCTCCTACCCCACTGTTCTGAACTTCTTCTTGTTAGAGAATTTACTTGCATTAGAGACTTCCTTGGACAGATACATTCTTCTTTTAAAACACAAATACACCCTGGGCCAACCCAGTCCTTTAATCAAGAGAAATACCTTTGCACTCAAACTTGAAACAGATCTGATGCTGAGCGTTTCTGGAGACAGGTATCGGGGTCTCTTAATTGGGCTGTGCTATATTGACAGGTTATCGGGAGTAAAGATTCAGGAAGAGACTGGTGGGCAGATCTGATCACACAAGTGTCTGTGCAGTTACAACACAAGGAAGCTGTGCGAGGCTTGCTTAGGCACTATTAGAAGCAAGCAGGTCATCTGCTGGTGTTAGCCATCCAACCTTTAGCAGAGAGCAGTCAGGGATTCCTCTTGGCAAAAAAACCCAAACAAACAAAAAACAAAAAACTGAGGAGAGAAAGACCCCAGAAGGAAAAAAAAAATCAAGGAAGTAGTTTTATTTTGAAAATCTGACAGATGCCTTGTGTCATATGTTATAGGGGATTCCCACCCTGCATGGTGAAGGTAGGAGAGGGCAGAGGTGACAGAGAACTTAGTAGTTTGCTGAGGTACTTGGAAATACGTACCAGAGCAGAGTTTCTCAAATTTGAATGTGCTTCCAAACAGCCTGGGGAGCTAGTTAAAATACAGATTCCCAGGGTATCCTCCAAGGATTTTCAACCAGATCAAGGGTGGGGCCTAGAAATCTAGTTAAAAAAAAATCTTTTTAATTATGCTTAAAAAAATCTAATATAAATTTTACCCTCTTAACCATTTTTAAGTATACAGTTCAGTAATGTTAATTATATTCACATTATTGTGTAGCAGATCTCTAGGACGTTTTTATCTTGCAAAACTGATACTATACCCATAGAGTAAGGACTTCCCACTTCCCTCTCCCCCAGTCCCTGGCAACCACCATTCTACTTTGTTTCCATGATGTTGACTACTCTAGATATCTCACATAAGTGGAATCGCACAGTATTTGTCTTTTGCATCAATTGATATGATCTTGTCATTTTAATTCTTTAGACAATTAATATGCTTGACTTTAAGAGTATTAATCAGCCTTGCATTACTGGGGTAAAGCCCACTTAGTCATGGCATATTATCCTTTTTATATATTGCTGGATTTGATTTGTTGGTATTTTGTTGAGGAATTTTGAATCTATAACAGTGAATGATTGGTCTATAGTAACACTGGCATGTCAGAGAAGATAGTTTTCTCTTACGGACTTTGTATGATTTTGTTAAGATACTATGGGCCTTATAAAGTACTTTTAAAAGTGTTCCCTACTCTTCTGTTTTCTGGAAGAGATTGTATAGAATTTGTATTTTTTTCTTTAAATATTTAGTAGAATTCACCTGGAGATTTCTTTTTAAGAAATATTTTAAACTACAAATTCACTTTCTTTAATTATTACAGAACTATTCTAGCTATCTGTTTCATCTTAGATGAGTTTAGGTATTGTTGATTTGATGAATCAGCCTATTTAATCAAAGTTGTAGAATTTATTGAATCATTAATAATATTTCTTCATCCTTTTAATGTCTGCAGAGTCTGTATTGATAGCTCTCATTCTCAGTATGGGTAATTTTTGTCTGTTTTTTCTTAGTTTTGCTAGAGGCTTATCGATTTTATTGATCATTTTTTCTGATTTGAAATTTATTGATTTGTGCTCTTATTTTTATTATTTTCTTTGTTCCGTTTGTATTAGGTTTATTTTGCTCTTCTTTTTCTAGTGTCTCTAAGTAGAATGATTGGAGACCTTTGTTCTTTTTCTAATATTAGCATTTAATGCTATAAGTTTTCTTTTAAGCACACTTCAACTGTATCCATGAATTTTGATTTGTTATGTTTTCATTAAAAATATTTTCTAATTTTTTTTGAGTCTTCTTTGACTCATGAACTGTTTAGGTGTGTGTGTGTGTGTGTGTGTGTGTGTGTGTGTGTGTGTGTGTGTGTGTGTTAATTTCCAAGTGTTTGGTGATTTTTAAGTTATTTTTATATTATTGATTTCTAGTTTAATTCTATTTTGGTCAGAGAACATGACTTTTATTATTTTAGTTCTTTTAAATGTATTAATATTTGTTTTTACAACCCAAGACATGAGTTATTAGACTGTTGGATGTGTATTTGAAAAGGATGTGTATCCTGCTGTTTTTGGGTGGAATATTCAATAAATGTCAAATATATTCAATTGACTAATGATATTGTTCATCTCTTCTCTATCTTTGCTAATTTTCTGTTTACTTATCTGAACAATTATTGAGAGAGAAGTGTTGAAGCCTTCGTAATTATAAATGAATTTGCTTGTTTCTACTGTCAGTTCTGGCATTTTTGCTTTATATATTTTGCAGCTCTGTTGTTAAGTGCATACATATTTAATATTGTTATGTTTTCAAGGTGAGTTGACCTTTTCACCATTAGATAATGTCACCATTTATCTCTGGTGATTTTCTTTGCTCTGAAGTTTACTTTTTCTGTTATCAATATTGCCCCTCCAGCTTTCTTTTGATTCATGTTTGTATGTTTTTGTTTTGTTTATTTTTACTTTCAATTTATCTATACCATTATACTTTTTTTGTATATGGTGCATAATTTGTTTGGTAATGTTTTTAAAAATCTATTTTGACAATCTCTCTTAATTGGTGTGTTTGGAACATTTACATTTAATATAATTATTGATATACTTGAATTTATGTCTATCATTTTTATTTATTTTCTGTTTTTTTCCTCTTCTTTTCACTCCTTTATTTTCCCTTCTTTTGGGTTATTCAAACATTTTTTTTAGTATTTAGGGTATTTCCCTCCTTTGCCACATGTAATCATAGAAAGAATGCTGCCTGTTTGGAATGAGATGAGTGTTAAATCTCAGTTCTTCCACTAAATAGCTGTATGGCTCTCATTTATAAAATGGGGGAAATATAATGCCTGATTCTTTACTTTCCAAATAAGCAGAAATATTAAAACATTTATTTTGTTAGAAAACTTAAGAATAATAATTTTAAATTAACTAACAGGTATGCTATTGGCTAGAATATGAAATTTGCGTAATTTTAAGAGCAAAGTATAAGAACACAAGAATTACAAAGACATTTCATGGCATTAGTGGACAATTTTGAACTATGTCCTCGGGTCTTCATGATCCAAGTTCAGCCTCCACCAGTGGGGTCGCTTAGTAGAGAAGGCTGAGAATTACCATGCATTCTATTAATACCTGGAGGGATGGTGGTGAGGATCAAATGATCGATGAGATACTTTAAGTGTAATTAAGAAAAGTATTTCATTATAAAAGTCCAGACACTCAGGACCTACCTTCATTTCAGTTTTTGTTTACTTATACTTTCTATGCCTATCCTTCACCCTCGCAGCTGATTTACAGACTGACCTTTCACTTGGACTAGTCCTTGCACACACTGGAATGGTCATGGGGTGGTGAATACTGTGGGTAAATGAGTGCTTTCATTTGCTTTGCTCTCAAAGGCTAATCTGACCTTCTCCTTGTCTTTCTGACTAGTTATGACTGACAACCTAGCTGAATCCCAGACCCTTGAGATCCTAGGCAAGGTGGAGTTCTGTGTTCTTTCTCTGCTCATACAGACTTTCCCCATGTTGACTGGTTCAAAACTGGAGTTGGGAATAAGAAGACCAGGCTCCGTTGCTGTGATTATCCTTCTCCAAAGATACTGATGATCAGGGACCCTCTTATCTCCAGAACCCAGATCCCACCTCTTCTAGAAGTCATCCCCACTGAGTAAAAATGACTGTTGGACTCTTCACTCATTTTCTGGAAAATTCTCTTGAATTTCACCCTTCCTGTATCAACAAACTCACCTACATATTTCCAAATATCAAGTAGTAATTTTTATCTTTGAATTCTGTTCAAATTTAGATTACAAACTAAATTGTTTGTTCTATGTTGTGCAGTGTGAATATTCATATACTTGAACTTTTTAAATTATGAAACTAATACAAGCTCCTCAAGGAAAACAATGAAAACTGGCATAAAGTAAGTAAATCTCCACTATTAATATTTGATGCATTCCTTTTCAGATTAAAAATCATTTTACACCTATTAATTTTTTTTGTCTTTTGACACATGCATAATTATATTTTAAGCAGAGGTTAATTATGGGTGAGCTTCAGGGAACATCTGAACTACCTGAAATTATATATGAAATTATTTGTACATATAAGTATATGAACTTTTTCTGGGCATACTTTCTGTCAGATATTCAAAGAGTCCATGACTGCCAACATCTTAAAAACCCCAATAAGTTTGCACTGTATATTTTGCACTGTTTGAGAAAAGCACTTTCTTTGGAGATGTGGGTGATGCCAGTATATTACCGGGACCATGCCAGGCACAACATTTTAATTTTTCTGTCTCATCGAATTTGGCTGTCCTCGTAAAGGGTTGGGTCAGAATGTCACCTATAGCATGTAGGCAGTTGAAGGCTTTTGGACAACCATGATTCTGTTAGGTGTATGAATAGGAGAAGCCAGACGAGTCATTGTTCAAGGTAACAAAATGTGAGGCATGTAGACAATTGGCATGTCCAGATCCACAAGGGAAGAAGGATCATATCTGTGCTGGGATTAGAGTTAGTCTTCCATATCACTATTTAAGGCTGATTTAATGTAGTTACTAAAAATAGAAAATATTTACTGAACATTACCCCATGCCAAATACTGTTCTAAATGGTAATATGTATTATTTCATTTTGTCCTCCCTACAGCTTATAAGAAAGGTTATTAGCTCCATATTACAGATGAGGATACTGAAGCTTGGAGAGTTTAAGTTAGAGAAGGAGTCAAAATTGGAATTCAGGCAGATTGGTGCTAGATCTCTGTATTCTATCTCTGTTGGCAGTAACGGCACAAGCATATAATGCTTATGTACTATTTTACCTGCTGTATGCTTGCAAGTATATTATTTTGTCTATTCTTCCACATATTCTTGCTTTAGTGGAGTCATCAGATTAACTATGTGAATGCTTTTGATGCCAGATAGGCATAATTATCATTTCTGTTTGATAAACTAGGAGAGTGAGGTTCAGAAAAATCCCCATAGTTTTCTAAAGTACCTACTGGCAGAAAATGAGAAACTTGGACTTTGCACCCAAGTCATATGACTCCAATCCAGCAAGCTTGCCCTTGAATCATAGCTTATTATATACCACATTAGTCTATATTTTGGCGAGTGGTTTCCAAATACTTGGAAAGATTTTTAAATGGTCAGTTGATTTCTGTAGGCACTTGGTAGTGTCCAAGGATAGCATATAAAACTAGATGCTAGATCAAAGTTTGGTTTGATTATTATCTCCTCACCCATGAGAGAAAGAAGCAAATGCACAAGTGAAAAAAAAGGAAGTTTATTTACTTGTTCTATATTTGCGATATCAGAAAAAGACCCCAAGACACTAATGAGATGAAAGAAGCTAATTTCTTTAAGATTTATCTCTATTCTGAGCATTGTGCTTATTATGCCATTATAGGACTCTTCCATTTCTGTGCTTCAAACATTTTCCTCTGTATTAATGACATTTATCTCTCATCACTGAAGATAAGTGTCCCAATGGAGAGAGACATGAGCAAGATTTGTGGAATCTAACAGACTTGCAAAAGAGAAATGTGACAAATATTTTATAATGGGAAGATACTAAGAAATGAAGTCATTAAATATGTAAGTAAGGTTGCTATGTTAACATACGTTCACCTTTTTAAATACAGATGTGCTTCTAATAAACCCAGTGAGATTTTGTAATTATCCTTATTATTAAAAGATTTTATTTACATCGATACAATTGATAGTGAAACTGCTCAGCAATAGGTTTTTGAGATGCTGTGCTTTACATATAGCACATCAAATTGATTTTTTCATTTCTAGATATTACGATTTAAATGTTTTTCAAGTGCCATGCAGAATATCGAAGGTTTCGGAAGACAGGGATTTTTATCCTGTCTGGTGTATGTGCCCTGCAATTGAGTTTCCCAATGGGGCCATACATTTCTGAGAGAAACAATTAGTGTTGAGTAATTAGTTACAGAAGGTGCAAAAGGGTATCCTAAAATGTCAAGGTAAAAATGCTTGACAATTAAGTCTGAATTATTTAACAAAGATGCCATGTGGTAATATGGTGTTTTTGTAATCAGCATTTTGATGTTTCATACCATTTGATATTTTTAATGCACTGGAAACAGTTTTGTGTGTGTATGAGGATACATACACACATATCCACACATACCATCTATTACACCTTTAAAAAGTTAACTGAAAAATTTATAGTATGAAAGCAATACAGTTAGTGGAAAAAATTAAAACTACACAAAAGACTGAGGTATTTAAGGGGAAAGCAAAAGTCTGCCTTCCTACTTCTCAATCTTCGGTTCCACTACCCAGAGGTAATCAAGATTAAAATTGCCTGTCAGCAATGTTCACTGTCATATGTATATATATCCTTAAAAAATTCTACAAATGTGATTACAGTACTTTTCAACAACTTGTAACGTCTTAAGCTTCTTTCTACATCTGTACATATAGATCACTTTCATTCTTTTTGATGGCTGCATTACACACCATTGTAAGAATGTACCCATATTTATGAACCAATTCCCTATTGATGGACATTTTGGTACTTTCTAGTTTTTTTTCTTTTCTATGGCAAACCTATGCACAAGAATGCTCATTACACACCATTATCTATCTGTGCGTGCACAGGTATAATGTTGAATAGTTGCATAACTTCCTAAAAATGAAATCTCTGGGTAAAAGGGCATGTACATTTTTAATGAACTAGTTTTATACATTTAAGGAAATATGTGCTTAAGGTAAAAAAAAAAATCAGTCTGTAAAGGAAGTGAGAAGCAAGCTCTGTCCTTCCCCATAAATATGGTTAAGAGTTTCTTAATATCCTTTCATAACTCTAAAATAATATATATTTTACACATAGGCATTTAAACAAAACAAGTGGGATGATTCAAAATGGGGTATATTCACTTTACATTTACTAGGTACTGTGAAATTGCTCTTCAAAAAGATTATATCTATTATATTCTCATCAAAAGTGTATGAGGGTACCTCCTCACTATCCTTGACAGCAACCCTGGATATTATCATACTTTTTATATTTTGCCAATCTGATAGGTAAAAATGGCATTTAAAAGATCATTTAAATTTCCTCTTTTATGAGTGAGGTGGAACCACATTGATTGACTTCCTTACTGGTTTCTGTCCTTCTGTGGTATTCATAATCACACCCAAGTATCTCTACCGTTACTTGAAGCAAGATGTCTACTCTGTCCCCTCATAAGACGCCATATTTACTCTGGATTTCCTCCAGTCTTAAAGATGAGACCTTTAGAGTACTTGCACATCCCCCTTTTTTTGTTTCCTCCCTCTCCCATCTTTGAAATCGTTTGCTTTCCTCTCCACTCCTCTTCTGCTCTCATCTCCTGGGTTAGGCTGAGATCGATAGTAATTCATTTCCTCAAATGCAATACATGGGCAATATATTCTTTGAATGCTTCCATGTATGTAAACGTCTTCCTTCACCTCGACAGGTGAACGATATCTTGAAAGACTATCGCATTCTTAGGTGGCAGCTTCCTTTTTCTCTGGCACTTTTGATATTAGTTCAGCTTTCCACCTTGAGGGTGAGACGTTCAGTGTCTGTCTGTCTCCTTTGTGAGTTACTCATTCTGTCTAGAAGATGTTAAGCTTTTATTTTTATACTAGGAGTTCAGGAATTTTACAATGATATTCCTAGGAGTGTGTCATCTATCAAGAACTCCCTAGCAGCTTGGCAATGCCTTTTGAAGCTGCAGTCTAAGGAGCATTGTTTTCCATTTGTTTGATTACTGAATTACTGTATTACCTCTTCCTCATCATTTTTCTCTCTTTAGAACTCCTATCTATGTAATAGATATCCTCTAAGACTCCTGGCCCTTTTCTTCATAATTTCTACTAATTGTATTTTTGTGCTGTTCCTTGAGGTGATTCTTCCTTTTGGCCTCTAATTCACACCTCCACAGCCACCAGCCAGCCTCTTCTTCGATTTATCTACCGATTTTTAAAATGAAAAAAAATCGGTTTTATTTCCAGAAAATCTTTTCGTGCTATAATTAAATCACCTTAAATGCTCTTATTAATTTTTAGATAGAATTAAATAAGAGGTCATCTAGCTAGATCTTTGCTAAGATGCAGAGGGGGTTCCTGGGTCTTATAAGATCTTGGCCACCTAATCTCCGATCACTTTCTTCCCCTCTCTACTGGGCAATTCACAAGAAACAATTTTGATGATGTCCAAATAAATCCTATTCTCAAGAAGATCAGAAGGTAAGGCATTTATCTGCTTGCTTTGGCAGCACCTGTTACAGAGGTAAGGCTTTTATTCTGTTGATGTTTCTGAAAGCATGTAGGATAATATTTTTAAGTTCATGGATATGTAATGGAAATCATCACATGGATTTGTGCTTTGGGAATAACTCTGGAAGAACTATCAGGGAGTTTCTGATTTCATTCAGATACTCTTTCCTAAATCACCCATTTTCACTCTAATATGATTCATAGGCTATGACTCAGAATTGTCTCTGTTCCCTCTAGTAATGACTTAATATCACATAGCAGTTAAATGAAGAGGATAAACTTTTATGGGGCAATTACTCTCAAAGTCTCCTCACTCAAAACTAGTTTGTGTGGCTTTTCTGCCAGCTTACTACTAATAATTGTGTATGAAAGCTACAAAAGGCAGAGTAGATTTAGCGTAAGGTAAAGATTATTGAATGATATGAAGGGACTAGTTTTTCCAATGGAAAAGAATGAGCATGCTTATTTTGGGTCCTTTTTCTATTTCTTGGATTATTAACTATTTGTTACTTAGCATCTCGGGTGCTTAAATTATTTTATTTTTGTTATTTGATATTTGTGGGATCTCACCAAGGTAAGGAGAAAGATTTAAGATATTTCTCTTGGTGTTTAATAACTGGAAAACTGAAGCATTAAGAAAAGGTACCATATAGCATCTGCTGGAGTCAAGAAGGAAAGCGAACCACTTGCTTTCAGGGCTGTCATGTCCACTCTTTGATTCTGAAGCTAGTTATGCAAGAGGTAGAACATGTACTTTTTGTATAACTTCTAAACCGAAGTCAGCATGGGCCCCTTCCTACTCGCATCCACTGGTATTTTCGACTCTCCTTCTCTTTGCTATTTTTATGGCATCTGATGCTGATGAATCCTTTCCTCCCCTTCATGAAGCTCTTTTGGTGTGCATGATATAGGCTCCTTTGTTTTTTCTTAATGCTCGCATTACTCTTTTTCTCTCTTTTACTGTTTCTTCTTCCTCCTCTATTGTTAAGACCCAGTTCTTGACGGTGTGTGTTCATTCATTCATCCATTCATAAATATTGAGCACTTATTATGTGCCAGGCACTGTGCTAAGAAGTAGTCATAAAAGAGTGAACAAGAAAGTGGTATTCATCTTCACAGAGCTCACCTTCTAGAGGCAGAAACAGACAATAAGAAAAGAAAAAAACCAAAATAATGACCAATTGTGATAAGTAAAATTAATTATTGTGGTAAGTATAACTAAGGAAATAAACAAGGTTTGATCAAAGAGAACAATGGGGTTTGAGACCATGAGACTTGCTTTAAATAGTGTAGTCTGAGAAGACTTTTCTGAGCAGAGACCCGCATGAGAAGGGGCTGCTGGGTGAAATGCGGGAAGGGTAATCATCCCCAGATTGGGAACAAGTGTGGAGACCCTGAAGAAGAACTAATGAAAGGTCATCGTGGTCATGAAATAGTGAGTTAGGAGGAGAGGGGCCGTGAGAAGTGTAGCTAAAGGGATAGGCAGGACCAAGATAGCGCAGGGCCTTATAGCTAAGTAAGGTGTTTAGACTTAATTTACACAGATAGGAAATCTCTAAATAGTGTTAATTAGGGGAATAATAAAATCAGTGTTACATTTTCTTTTTTCTTTTTTTTTTTTTTAAGAATGCTTTGGCTGATGTGTAGAGGATGGACAATAGGGGAACAAATCTGGAAACAAGGAAATGGTTAGGAAGCCATGGCCGATACTGTTGATGGCTATATAAAAGTTATCCTGTCTCTTTGTTTCTCTCACCATACTGTCTGGAAGCCTAGATTTTATTTTCCCAATCTCCTTTGCAGCGAGAGGTGACCATGTTATCCATATCTGACCCCTGTGCCATAAAAGCAACTCTGCTGGAAGGCTTCTGGAAAAGATACTGTGTTTTTAGATAAAAGGAACAGATATCAGGGTTGGCTGATGCTGCTTTCCCCCACCGCCATATGTCCTTGCTTTCTGCCTATGATATCATGATACCTAGAGTTGTGGCAGACATTTCATGACCAGGAGAGAAGGCCAAGAAAGTTACAGAGACACAGATATGGTACCAATGAAAAACCCTGGAGCCACCTTGTCCAGAATTTTTGACCTAGGAACAATTAAATGCCGTTGTTATTGAAGCCACTAATAAATAGTTAGCTAAATTGCTTCCTGAAGCTGAAATCATTTCTAACTAACTCAGAGGCTTCTGTGGGGTCAAGGTGAGAGGTGATTGGCTTCACCTGGGGTGATGGTGCTGAGTGCCCACTTTATGCAGATTACTTCATGTTCAGCTCCGATCCCTTTCTTCTCTCTTTCTGTCTTTTGAATAATAGCTCCTTTTGCTTATGGTTTATCTCCTCATGTCTGAACACTCCAGAATCTTTTAACTGCCAATTTCCAGTTGATTCTTTCTCTGTCCAATCTTCCCATAATTGTTGGGACAATATCAAGATCATCTTTCCATTCAAGAGCTGACAGTTGATCCTGATAGTCACTTTGAACAAACCTGAAATGATTCAGTCTTGTATTCAAGGAATTCTACCAGATAAACCAACTCTACTCATACAACCTCATGGACTTGTTTCTCTTTAAACACACTCTTTGCTTCAAATTCTGTTTACGACTTTGTTCTCATTCATTTAAAGAGCCTCGACATGCCTTCCATGTCAAGCCCTTGGTTAAACACCACACTTTCACATATGCTCACCAATTTAATCTTTACAACCAATCCATGAGATATGTTTTATTATCTTAATTTCACTGATGTGAAAACTAAGGTTTGTGGGAGTTACCTTGTTCAAGGGCAAAATGCTAGTAAGAGGCAGAACCAAGATTTCAACCCAATTTGCTGATTCTAAGCCCAGTGTCCTTTCTTGGCTTTTATATCAGTGTCAATTATCTCAATCTGTATTATTCTCTCTTTAGCTCTCTGTCAGTACATATCAACCTTTACTCCCACCCCTCCCAAACTTTCAGGAATTTCCTTGAAATTTGCCTTATCCAGGGCTCTTTGTTATGTTTCCTCAAGGATTTGCATATAGTTGGAATTCATTCATTACAGATTATTTTTTTTATCACGGTAATGCTAATTGCAATTGGTTAATTGATCTCTGGTAATTTCATTTTTCTTATGGTCTATCTCTCCAACCAGATTTCAGATTTCCCAAAGGCATGACCAAGCAACATATCCTTCTTAAGTTTTTGGTGTTAGCTTTTAATACTTAGGAAAATGCAGTAGCTGATTAATTGATGCTTATCTAATAAATGGGCAAATAAAATGAGAATTTTGCATTAAATCTATGTATCTGGCTCCAGATAATTCTCTATATCCTTTGATTTCCTTCTTGCATTCACAAAATCTAAATGCTAATAAACATCATTTTCTTGCTTTTTACCACAAAAATTCCAACATGTTCCCTATTATGGTAAGTACCATATTTGATAACCTTTCTAATTAGCATTACATTTTAAATGCCTTTAAAATGCCCCATTGCATATTTGTCTAATAGTCCATGACAGTTTAGATATGTAATTGCTATTATGGATTACCTGGTGACCATCATTATAAATAATTAGAGAGACTTAAACATGTGTAATGCTAATTAGGAAAGTTATCAAATATGGGCAGTTAAGATAATAGGGAACATGATGGTTTTGTTTTGGAACTGCAGTAAAAACATAGCTACAGGGATATGGATGAATCTTTTGTGAATTTAGTTCCCTAGGAATCAAGGAGCCATTTTATAATGGAGAATTTTGCACAGCAGAAAGTGACTTTGTGAATTGTGCCCTTTTTTTTTTTCTGTCACTTTGTTAATAACTGACTGTGACTGCCAAAATATTTCTCCTGTACTATACTAGGGGACCATAAGGGGTCAAGCCCTGCACAAAATACAGCCAGAGAGGGTCCCTTATCTGTCCCCTTGAAGTACTGCCCTCAAATCAATACCACTATTTCAAGCCTTGCTTTCATAGGCCTACAATTTATTAGGCCTCTATGCAACATGGTCTAAATAAGTGGTTTTCTTTTTTTCTCCCTGAGGAAACAATGACTGCCTTATTAAGAAATCATCCAAGATTCCCCCCAAATTCTCACAAAGGCCACTGGACTCTGACCATTGTTTCAAGCAGTTCCTGGAATGTTGGAGAATTGTTAACAGCATAAAAGCAAGTAGCTTCTTTGAAAGGACATGACATGGTTTAGGAACATTTAACTTTTTAAAGAAATAATAATATTTCACTATTTCTTCTAGGTTTGGTGGGAGTGGTAAAGAAATAAACTAGTTGCTTAAATGTCTTTTTTAGAAACATATGCAATAATATGCAAAATTTTGCATGTATATGTGCATTTTTCTTAGGATAAGGGCTAGCGTTTTCATCAGATTCTGCCCTCGAGCCTTTTGGTAAACGGTTAGATAGATGCATATTACATGCCAGGCACAAAGGAACAGTTCTGTGTAAGGGACTTGAGATGCTTTATTAAGATTAGTAAAAAAAAAAAAAAAAAAATCGCTAAAATCCAGTGGTGAAGCACACATTCCCATATTACAGAGCTCTCTTTCATAGGTATATGGCAAAGAGCTATGGAGACATCAGGGGCCAAGGTCATATCAGTGGTTCATGTGGTCCCACAGTTGTGCTTTAATTGCCCTTTTCCCACTCCACCCAGTCATCACTGGAGACCCAAATTGTATGTTCAGATACTTGAGTTTGTCTTTTGATTTTATCAAATCTTGCTCATGATCAAAATGGTATCAGGACCTGGAAATTTTCTGACTTCTTCATACATGGGATTTAGAATAAGATGAGCAAAGTAAAGATGATAAATTTAGTAGATATTTTCTCTTTCAGATAATATAAAAGCATCCTCACATATTCTGCCCTCTTCCCCAAACTACATGTCTGTTTAGGTGTGAATGGGCAGGTATGTCCTCCTTTATACACGCTGGAAGCTATTTTCTGGTTCATTCGTTCATTCTCTTAATTTGGCAGACATTTGTGGCCTGTCCCTCTGTGCATGTGCTGAACTGTGCTGTGGAAGAAGCATTGAGGGCTGGTGTTTTGCCTGTTCCCCAGGCGGCTGGAGAAGGAAAGCTTATCACGGGAAGTCTCATCATGTAAGCATTGAATAGCAATTCAAGGCAGTATTAAGGGAGCGCCCACAGGCTATCTGGGAGCATGAGATTCCCCTGCAGGAGGTGAGACTTGAACTGAGTCTTGAAGGATGGCAGGGAGGAAGCAAGAGGACATCTCAAGTGGGGGAATTGGTGTAAGCAAAATGTTGGGGTTAAGGAATGCAGTGTGTGTGCGCATGCGTGAGAGCGCGCACACATGTTTAAGCCCAGGCTAAAACTAGAAAGGCAAACTAGAAATAGATAACGGGAGACCTAGAATTTTAAGGGTACTTAAAACGTGATCCCATAGATAATGGAAATTATGAGGCAGGTTATTAGGGGGTTGAAGGGAGAAATCTGATATTTGTAATGAAGCACCTATGTTGTGTGAGGCTCTATGTTGGTACTTTACTTACATAAATAATTTAATCTCAAAATGATCTCTCCAGAAAGCATCCCCATTTTTCAGTTGGGAAAACCAATTTTAAAAATGTTTTTTATTATGGACATTATGTGCCTCCTGATAAAAGTATCTATGAAATATTCTTGCCCCGAATAGAATTTCTATGTGATCAAGTCTATAGACTCTGCTAATTATTTATAGGACATATAGAGAACAGAGGAGTGTGTTAAATGACATATGAGGATTCAAACAACAGAATCCAGAATGTGAGAAATTGCAGGATTAAAAAAAAAGTTTATATTGAGAAAATTTCAAAAAAAGAAAAAATAGTATAGTGAACTCGCTATGGATTTATCGCTCAGATTCAGCAGTTAACAGTGACGGCCAATCCTGTTTCATCTTTACTTGTCTCTTTCCACCCATCACTAATTATCTTGAAGGAAATTCCAGTCGCTGTATCACTTCATAAATATTTCTGTGCGTGTCTTTACAAATCCTCTTTTAAAAATACCATAACATCATCATCATACCTACACTATCATCATACCTAAATTAATACTTTCTTTATATCATCAAATAGGCAGTCGTTTTTCACATTTTTTTAACTGTCTCATAAATTAAAAACAAATAATTTTTGTTTCAATCGGAAACCAAATAAAGTCTCTCTATTGAAATTAGTTGCTATATCTCTTAAGGCTCATATTGAAAAGCTTCCCATTCCTCTCCTCCTTGTTCTTGAAATTTATTTGTTGAAGAAACCAGGTTTTGTCCTTAGACTTTTCCACATTCTGAACTTTGCTGATATGTTTTCTTCTTCTGTTTAACATATTCCTGTCTCTTGATTTCCTCTAAACTGGTAGTGAAAGCCGATTCACTACCAGTGACTGCATTTTGGGCAAGGACACTTACAGGTGGTGGTGTATGTTTTGTGGTGTCTATTTTCTAATTTAAGCAACTCCAGAGCCAGCAAGTGGAGAAGCCCCGGAGTTTTCACCGAGGTCTCTCTAGTTCCAAACCTGTGCTCTGGTGATCTCTTCCCATTGCCCTCTAAGATCAGTCTGGCAGCAAAGAATGGGAAGACAGTAGGGTGATGGAGGCTGGGAACAGTGAGACAAATTCACCTCAACATGTATGTGATAGACACGCCACTGGGCAGGAAGACAGCAAGCCACTGTTGTAATGTCCCAAGAAGGCAGTGATGAAGAATATGACCGCAGAGACTCTAGTCTCTCTGAGAAGGAAGGTATAAGCCACAGGATCTTGTAGTATTTTGGTTCCTGAAGTTATGTTCTAAGGAGTCCCAGGCACCTGACTGGGCAGAAACTTTTAGGTTTCTGTGACTTTTGAATGTTCTTCTGAGCTCTTGGGGTTAATGGAGGGATCAGAATTAACCAGATGGTTAGCAGATAGTTCTGATGACTTAAAAATACTTTCTTTGTTCTGCCTATTTCTCCAAAAAGAATTTGAGATGGAAAAATTTTCCTTTCAAAATGACCTACTTACTCTCTCTCTCTCTCTCTCTTTTTTTTTTTCCAAATAACAACATTATACATTCATTAACACACACACAAGCACACAACCTCCATCTCAGAAATGTTTAGCATAGAAATCTCACATGGCAGAGCTCTTGTAGTAGTGGGTGAAAGGGATTACCCTGAGTTAACATTTAGTGCTAACTTGTGCTGCATTTGACTTCTACCTGTAATCAGAAGAAAATCCCAAAACAATCCAGATATGATTAAAAATAATTATATTAAGTGTCATCATATCAGACTTTTTTTACAACTTTTTTTTCATTGAACATATCTTGGGAAGTGAAATAGTTATTATATAGGCATAGTTATATATTTATGAATTATATAATTATTATAACAAATTATTTATGATAATATAATGTATAATAATATATAATATAAATTTATGTAATATATTTACAATAACATAACAATATAATTATTAACTATTATATAAAATATAAAACATTACTATCTCCTAGCTTGAGATATTATACAGTCACTATGTATAGGGATTGCTTAGAAACTAATCATAAAAGTTAAAAATCAAAATCATACTTAATTGCTAAGTGGAAGGCTTATATAATTAATAAGGACAAATAATTGATATGCTGTTTTGTTCTGGGAACCCAGAAAAGCTATCTTAGTCATACTATTAATTTATCCTGCCTCTAGCTACTGC
Source organism: Eidolon dupreanum (assembly GCA_028627145.1). Taxonomy (NCBI): domain Eukaryota; kingdom Metazoa; phylum Chordata; class Mammalia; order Chiroptera; family Pteropodidae; genus Eidolon; species Eidolon dupreanum. The sequence continues at coordinate 8,639,578 of CM053514.1, read as the reverse complement.
TTAGTTTTGGCCCCAAACATGGCAGTTTGGGGAAGCCCCGTGACACGTGGACATTTTCAGGACACTTATTTCTATTGTAAGCAGAATGCTGGCACTGGTTCTCTCTCTCTCTCTCTTTTTTTTTTTCATCTTTTGCTTCCACAAGCTAGGAGATAGTATGTTCTTTGCAGATAACTACAAAAAAATTTCCCCTACAGTGTGTCAAGGAGGTATGTTGTGACAAATGCACTTGTCTAAACTGAGAACCTGAGTGGCCAGGACTTGAAATGAGTTAGAACACTGAAGTTCAAACAAAAACAAAAAGCAGAGTTCCTGCCCCAGTGTTCCAAAATCTATGTTTTTTTTTTGTAACAATCAAGTGCTGAAATGGAACTCCCTTAACTTTGATATTTCGAAGGTATTTCTAGTTCCTGGGAGTCCGTGCCCCCTCTCTGAATTGTGGGATGGGTTTGTAGGTAATGCTGCAGCCAGACACTGAACATTGGGTTTCTGCATTCATCTGCAGTTTCCTCGAATGTGGTGCGCAGGCCACAATGCAATTAAACGCCCAAACTGCCAAGTTCAGTTTCTGAATGTACATCACCCAGGCCTGACTCGCATATTAAAGACATCCACTAAACATACAATTTTGATGTATAATCCATAATATGCACTGATTCCAAGTATATCTTCTTTCTTTAAATAATTATTATTTTAGAGACCAGACATCATAGATATGGAACTTTGAATATAACTATGAAAAACCATACTAATAATTAGCAAAACAAAAGCCACCCTGGAAACTTGAGTTCATGCAAGCATATTTCTGCCAGCTTGAATCTTACATTAACACATTATCTGCAATAGTTTTCTCAAATGGAGTCCATTTACAGATATCTGCCAAGCTTCCTCAAAACAAACAAGCCCCTATAATAAGAGTTAGCATATGAAGTGAGGGTGGACAGAGCCACAATCTTTTCCCCAGGGCTCTCTTTTATCAAACGACCCTGCCCGAAGAATAGAGGCCAGTGTTTTATGTTTCAAGTGTACCATATGGCATGATATGAGTGCACTTTAATGACTTATTAGCATATTCTTCCAACTAGTTAAACCAGCTTGACAAAATCTGAATTTTAAAATATTTGCATGAAACCTTCTGGAATAAACAAGGCTCAGTGATTTGTTTGCTTTTGCTAGTAGATGAAAGAGACGCCCATTGATCCTACACGACAGTGCTCATGAAAAACATTGGTTGGCCACCTTCTCTCTAGCCCTTAGGAGTGGGAGATTTTTGGAAAATTTACAGTGTTATTTAGATGTTTTGTCTCCCCACGATGCTTCCCCACTCTGCCTAGATTCTGTGCTTTGAATAATGCTTACTCTGTCTTCTGTGACCTTGATCCTTCCTTTGTGGGGAATGAGATGCTCCGCCTGAGATCTAGTTGCCTGCTTGCCTCATTAAAAAGCCTTTTAACATTTGGGGGAGGACCAGGCACCAGATCAGGGCTTGGGGCTTCTCACTGTGGCTTGTTTAGGGAGTGATATGAACCTAAGAGGCAGTCACGTCTCCACTGTGGCTGCTCGAATGGCCTCTGAAAATGGAAAGTGTGAGGAAGGTGAACAGAATGGCGCCCTCCATGCCACCTAGACAGAGGAAGCTAGCTTCTCCGTTTGTATTTTTCTTTCCTGATTTGTCCAAGTGTGAATGTTTCCTTTTCTCTTTTCCTCGTTAGTCCTTGGTACACTTTGTGGATTAGAGTGCTGTTGGTGGAGGTGGCCAGTGACTACATATGGAGAAGATAATCTTTGGTGACCCCACGGTAAGGCTGCCTTGTCATCTCTAGTGCAACAATTACATGGGTATGAAAGAATCGATTTCACTCTAGGAAACCTGCCTACTTGATGGCAGATACTGCCACGAACCCCTTTTTCCCTAGTTATTATCTAGTAAGAGATCATCATGTGACACTCTTGTGGCCAATGAGATATAAGTGGAAGTCTGTTGGATACAGTATCTGGGAAAGCTTTTGCTTTCCTGGTGAAAGGAGACAAACTTGGCTGGCTTGTGCCTTGCCTTTATACTTCTACCTTCTTGTGTGGAATGTAGACAAAATGGCTGGAGGTGCTGCAGCTATCTTGCAATCATAAGAATACAAGCAAGGAAAGAAGTTAACATACTATTAGATGAAACAAGCTGATTAGGAAACCGAAGCCAGAGTGGCTGAGCAACTTGCTCAAGATCAAACAAATAAATCCTCTGACTTCAGGTACTGTGTTCCTTCTTTAAGATTTGTTAACAAGTCAAAAGACAATACTTTTTACTGTTACCACACTCTAGTCTTTGAACATGGATTACTTTATTTAACCTTTACAAAAAACCTGGTAAAGTGCTACGGACTAAATTGTGTCCCCCAAAATTCCTATGTTGGAGCCTTGACTCTCTGTGTGACTGTATTTGGAGACAGGACCTTTAGGGGATATTAAAGTTAAATGAGGTCATAAAGGTGGGGCTCGAGTCTGATAGGATTCGTTTCATTATAAGAAGAAACACCAGAGAGCTAGCAGGAGTTCTCTCTCTCTCTCTCTCTCTCTCTCTCTCTCTCTCTCTCTCTCTCTCTCTCTCTCTGTCACACAAACATGCACACTCACCTGCACACATGCACACACACTGCTATGTGAGCACACAGAGAGAAGGTGGCCATCTGTAAGCCAGGAAGAGAGTTTTCACCAGAAACCAAACTGCTAGGACTTTCATTTTTGACCTCCCAGCTTCTAAAACTGAAAAATAAATTTCTGCTGTTTCAGCCACCCATCCAGTCTGTGATATTTTGTTATAGCAGCCTGAGCAGACTAAAGCAAATAAGTACTATTATTATGTCCATTTTGCAGATGAAGAAACTGAAGGTCAGACAAAGTAAGTGTCTTTAAGGTCACATAGCCAGTAAATGGTGTTTTCCTTTTCTTCAAGAGATGACGTCCCTGTGGCCACTATGTGGTTACTCCTATTAAAGAGTTTATATCAGATGATTTCAATTTCTAAAGGTAAAACCAGATTTTACCTTTAGATATTGGTTCTCATCGCTCCATTTAGAGCTCAACAGGCTACTTCGTGTGTGAGAAAGTGTTTTATAAACTAGAATATACTATGCATATGCAAAGTTATTCATTTTAGGGATCAGTTATGTTTGTCTTCTTCACAATGCTTGCCCTTAATTCCTACTTGTATGTTTCCTGAAGAAAGATCTCAATCAATGAGACAGTCATTTGAGAACAAATCCATGTCAGTTATGCTCTGGTGTCTCTAAGCAGAACCTAATCTTCTCTGAGATTCAGAGGATTTTCCTTCTAGTCATATCCTCATGTATCTCTGTTTTCGTGTTCTAAGACCAAGGATCAGTTAGCATGTCAGAGTGATCTCTCTCCACAGAAGAGAGCCTGGTCTCTGAAATCGGATCTTGACCAGCCACATCTCTAGAGAGCGTTTTTCTGGAACCCTCCTCTCCATGGTCACCCTATTAGAACCTCAGTCTGCTGCATGTCATCATCTCCTTAGCCTTGTTTTCTATGGTCACAAAGTCAAGGGACAGCAAGGCCAGCAAATCTCTGAAGCTTAAAGTGCCTAATTAACTCACATATGCCACAGACAGGAGCCTGAACTATTTATGGCACCAAGAAGTGAGAAAATGTCCCCTACCATGGGTATCAGGTAACTAACACAGTTCTGCCAAAGTTTGGTTGTGAAACACGAAGCCTCTGAAACCCGTTGGTGTTAAGTGCACACCAAATATTCAATCCAGACATGTCGTGCTTGAACTATTCTGGGGCTCATAAACCTTTCATCAGAATCAGAGGTGAAATATTTGGCCTTATTTGTAAGTCCCATATTTCTAAAGACCTTGGGGGCTCATTTAGTATTCCCAGCAGAAAGGTCACAAGGTTGGTTTGCAGGAGTCCTGGTTTAGTGGAACTGGTGACTTCAAGCAGGACATACTTTCATGATTTTCCAGGAACCAGTGCCTTGATTCTCCTGCACGTCACTCACTCTGATCCTTTCCCCCTCCAACAACTCTCTTCCCCCGCAAGAAAAACCCCCTAAACACAAGCACTGTTGTGTAGGGCCGTTCAGAGCCCTTATATTTTCTGACCAAAACAGTGAAACCTTTATTTAATATTAGGGAAGCAGCTTACTACCCCTTTTTAGGCAAACTGTATTACAAAAAGCTTTGAAAGTGGTAGTTTTATTGGCAGAGGGGAGGTTACTTAATTTCATGCAAACCTGAAATCTAAGTGTGAAGAGTGGTCCTTTGAGATTGTCTCATCCACCTTTAGTTTTACAGGTGAATGGAGTGAGATCCAGAGAGGTCAGGTGACCAGCACAGAGCTCATAGCTGGGTCGTGGCAGGTCTGTGCTTTATTGGGTACTAGCTCTTGGACCTCAGACAAGTGACCTAACCACTCATGGGCTCAGTTTTCTCACAGAGGCTCTAAGGATTGAGTGAGATAATTCATCCAAAATAATTAGTGCAGTGCCTGGTATAGAGTAAATATTAGCCAAGGGTGTTACTGTTATTGCTGTTATTTCCCCGATCACTCACTTCGAACTTTCACTTTTCCTAGCACCTACCTCTGTCCTCATGTGACCAATGGTATGCCCAAATCTGGACCTCAGAGGCTGTCTTACAATGGGATGCTGTAATGCAGTTTTAGAGAATGTATCTTACTTTCTGAAATAGTCAAAGCCTCTAGAGGTTCAAAAACCTCATGAACAAAATATCACACCAGGTCACTCCTGGGTTCCTATTATCAGGTAAGCTAAACACTTTTTAAAGCAGCGGTGAAAATGTTTTCCTCATAAACAAGCTGCGTACTTACAGTCACTGAAAAGCCGTTTGGATGCTCTTTCCCTAGGAGTGTTTTATTTCTCGCTCGATTTGTTAGAGGTGTTTGGACAACATAGGCCCATTATCTGGGAGTATTATCTTCTCACTTGCTGACGTCGCCGCCTGGAATGTCCTTTTCTCAAATGGTCTTCCCTGAAGGTGGTGGCACTAAATCAGACCTCTGGGGTAGAGTGAGCTTTCTCTCCAGGAAGGTCACCCCGGAACACAGCTGTGCTCTGGGGTCTTTCTTAAAAACTGTGCGGTAGCTCTCTCCTCCAGGAGGGAGATGGGCAGGAAGGAACTCATGGCTTGGCCCATGCTTGACTGACAATCGCTAATGTTTCTTGAGAAACTATTATGTGTCAGGCTTTGTTTTAAGCATTTTACATGCTTTTTCATCTTGAATCTACATAGCAATCCTTTGACTTAGGTGCTTCTATTAGTTTCATGTTGCAGATGGAGAAATGGAGGAACCAGAGGTTAAAGAACTTTCCCAAAGGGACATAGTACCCTCCTACAAGTCCGAGCTGGCATCTGACTCCTTGAGCTGTGCCCTGCAGTGCCTTGTCTCACCCATACTCTCCTCTACTTCTGGGCAAATCAACCAGCAGTTCATTCAAAACAGGGTTCAACTGTGTTAACGCTCCTTCCCGCCCGACCTCACAGCTCTTGGTTGAGACGGGTTTACAGACAACTTTAGACACAGCTAACCCCGCCCCCGCCTCCCTACAGTCTGTCCCATTCCTCCCCTTAGGTGGCTACTGTCGTAGGAGGACTGGGATGTATTTTTCCATTGAATGTTTCTGTGCTTTAATGATAAATGTGTGTATTTAGATATAACACATAGAATCATTTTGGGTGTTTGTGTTTTATGATACGTAAATGGTAGTATGCACAATAGATCATTTTACAACTTAAAAAATTTAACATGTGTTTCTGAGTTTTATTCACAAGTGTATGTAAATCTAGTTCATTCATTTAACTGCTACATAGTATTTCAATGTATAATTATACTCTCAGTGATGTTTTTCATTTCTCCTAGTGATAAACAACATTGCTACAAACATTTGTTCACATCTCCCTGGATACACAGGTGAGAATTTCTTTAGGTTTATGTCTGAGAGTAGAACTGCTGGTTTGTAAGGTATGTATATATTAACCCGACTAAATATTACCTAATTGCTCTTGAAAAAAAGTGTTCCAGTTTACACTCCCAGGAGAATGGAGTAAGAATTTGTATTTTCTCCCAATCCTTGCCAGCATCCAGCATTCTCAAACTTTAAAATTTTGTGTTTTAATTATTATTCATTGAGCTTTTTACTCTATGCAATTTATAGCCTTTTTTTTTTTTTTGGTTTACAATTTTTAAAATTACTTTTTGTAAGTCATATAGTACATGATTTAAAACTTCAGAGCAGAAAAGCATATATAATGAAAAGTAAGTCCACTCCCCATTTTGACTCCCTCTCTCAGAAGGGGAATGAATGATTTCTTATGTAGGGTTCCAAGGTAGTCTATGCATTTACTAACACATATGTGCGGTGTGTGTGAATGTGTGAACACATATATACATATGTATATATTGTAAACATACATGTAATTTTCCTATCTGTGCCGTCAGTACCTTGAGATTTCCATTTCACAAAAGATCTTGGAAATTGTTTCAATTTAGTATTATTAATATTTGCCTCATTTTTTAAATGGCCAATTAAAAATCTGTTTTTTCTTTATGTCTTATATGAAAACAGAACTCTTCCACAATCCAGCATTATGCGTGATCTTCACACTCGCTTTTAATATTCCTACCTTGAAGTGTCCATGGCTAGGTGTCTCCTGACCTCTCTTTTTGGCTAGGCCTTTCCAGTGAAAGCCAAATCCAAACAGTTATTCAAATACTTCAGACAGAAAGTCCTTGCCGAGGTAATTGTTGTAAAAGCAAATTTTGGTAATGACGATGAGATAGGAAATAACTGAGAAGTTTATTGTCTTGTTGGTATACAAAGAATGCAAAAACAATTATTTTGATCTTCATATCGTCTATTACTGAGTTCTTACTATTGCCAGACGATACATTCTACATAAAGTATATTTTTAATCCACTCAGTATTTCTATGAGGTTTATATTATCATCACCTCAATTTTATAGCTGTAGAAATTGAAGCTCAGGGCTTAAATAACTAGCCTAGGGTCTCAAAGTTGATAAAAATTAGTGGAACCAGGATTCAAACCCAGACTGAGGTAACACCAAAGCCTCTTTTTTAACTGCTATAATGTCTCCACACATACATATATAATTTAGTTTATTTAGTAATTATAAGATGATATATTTTTAAGCGTCAAGAATGTATCAATTTACATATTAATTTTTATAACCATGCAAGTTATTAAATATTTTAATATCACTCTAGCTTCTTTATTATTCACTGTTCCCCTACATCTGACTGATATTCTAGTTAAACTGAACCAGTCACTCTTACCTAAATATACCTGTGTTTTCCTGCCTACTAGTATATTCTTTGGCTCTAGAAATGCTGAGGAAAGTCCTCATGTCAGCCAGTTCTGTTTTGCAACAATTCAATTCAACAAATATTTATAGAGCAATTACTAGGTAGCAACTAAAGAGAAAGCAGTAACAAAGAGACTGAAATGATAGGAAGTTTCGGAGATATGGCTACAGTCTCCGTGGAGACTCATTGGCTGAGTCAACAGACTTGAAGGGCTCCCTTCTCTGTTGTATCATCTGCGGGACACCCCAGTGCTTCTTTCTCTTTGAAAAGAAAAAAAAAATCACCTCCTCGTGTATTATTTTTTATTTGCTTCCATCTTCTCCATTTCTCTTCCATCTCATTAACCCAACGTGTGATTCTTGTTTTGAATTTTTCTCCACCCTTGACTAAGAGGGGTGTAGTTTCAGCTATCGTCGTGAAGCTGTGTTTTGTAATGGCGTTGGTGATGGCGAAGTGGGGAATGAGGAAAGAACCAGCACTGCTCTGCATGATAATACAAGTGTCAACACTGTTATAAAACAGTAACCTTGTGAATATGGCATTCTTAAGGATTTGGAGTTCACGGTTAGAATTCATGTTTGCTGTGGGAAATGTGAGTGTGTGATTCACCTGTAGCTTGCTGAACAATCTTAAGCAAGTAGAAGCAGGGCAGCTTACTTACAGCCATGTCGGCCTCTTTGTTCCTTGACGTACCTGACATTCTTATTTCTCAGGGTCTTTGCCTAGCTCGAGGTTTCTTAACAATGGCACCTACTGACATCCTGTGCTGGATAGTTCTTTATTGTGGGGCATTATCCTGTTCATTGTAGCATGTTTAACAGCATCCCTGGGCTCTATCCACTGGATGCCAGTAGCATCCCACCCCCAGTCATGACAATCAAACATGTCTCCGGATGTCACCCAGTGTCCCCGGGGGACAAAATTAATCTTGGTTGAGAGCCACTGCTGTGTCTGTTCCCTCTGCCTGGCACACTCTTCCCCAAAGACCCATCTCTTCAAATCTTAGTGCAGCTCTTACCCATGGAGGCTCCTCTGGCCACCTTATTAATGATGCAAATATCTCCAGATTCCCTTGTATCCCTTACCCGTCTCCACTTTTTAATTTTCATGACCATCTCATGTACCATACGATGTACTTATTTTTATGTGCTTACATTTGTTTTTTCTCACTAGAATGTAAGCTCCTTGAAGGAACAGTTTTGTTCCCTGATACTTTCTAAGCACCGACAGCAGGTCATCACACATAGTAAAAACACATATGCAGAGATACCTAGTGAAACTCTCCCTCTTACTCCTGTCCTCTGTGCTGCCAGTTCTCTACCTCTGAACTAAGAAATCATTTTTTTTCTAGTTACTGGTATATCCTTTAGAATTTCTTTATGCAAAAATCAAGCAAGTAGGATAATATATTTCTTACCAAACTTTTTTTTTTTTTTTACATCGAAAGTTGACATATGTACGCACCTATCCAGCACCTTCCTTTTAAAAATTTAACCTTACGTGTATTGTGCTAATAGTTTCTTCGTCTAAGATTTTTTGTCTAAGATTTTTGCTTTCTTGTTCGAACATTTCCTCTCTATGATTGAAACTTGGAGATTCACAGCCTAATAAATACTACCCCCCGACTTCCCTGTCTTTTAACAAAGAAAAAAATTGATTTGTCCTTTAAACTTGAATCCCGATTTCAGTCAGACCCCAGCCGGGTGTCAGGCAGTCAGAGGTCTGCTTGCCTTATTTCCTGCATGAGAGCGATTCATTGACTCAAGTCCATATGTCATTTGATTATTTTGGATTATGTGACAAGTTTTTTTTTTTTCTTTTGATATAAATTAAATTGGTTCCCCCTAGGACAGGGCCAAGCATTGGTACTTCTTGGAAGTCAGCCAGCCTATAAGTGGAGATGCAGACAGTGTTGATCTGGACCTTTGGGCAAGAATCCCCTGGGGCGTTCCTAGGCAGTGTTGCCAGCAGGGGCTGCAGGAGGGGACAGTGGGCAGGAGACATACCGCCTAGCACAGCTCTGACTGCACTGGAGGTGCCCTAGACATTCATTTGGAACCGGCAACTCTGGATTTCAGTGCAGGAGAAATGGCTCCCTCTGCCCTGTTTATACATATGATGGGCCTCAGCTACCCTGAAAGGCAGAAACTAGGAGGCCCAGAGAGATAACACATCGCCTTAGGCATCTAAACGTTCAAAAGGCCCAGGAAGAAAAATCTGACCTGGTGCCAGTGGTATGACTCTGTGATGGGCACTTCATCCTGTGGAAGCAAATGAATGGTGTGTGTTTTGAAATTAAGCTCTTAGTGATTATTACTTTCGAGGTCTTAAAATGTTTAGCTCTCAACTTACCAGGCCTCGATGTGTGACATTTCATATTAGCCAAAATGACTGTATTTTTTAAAGACTGAAAAGATAAAATACATACCAACCCTTGAAATCATAAACAAAGAATTAGAATGACAGATCGCTACTGGTTAAAAGAAGCTATTATCTTGGGTGTACATACAAAAGATTCTTTTCTCGTTTGGGAGAGACATGCTCAGGACACGATAATTAAACATTGTTTTTCTCTCCTTAATTCCAGAAAGTTTACGAGAAGTTGCAGCAGGAAAAAGAACAGCTGGATCATGCATCTTTCAAATGGGAAAAACTTGTTTCCTTAATCATGGATGAACCTGTGAGGAAATGCTTTAGAAAAGACCGAACTCATCCATCCTTTCGTAAAAATATGCAATCTAATCAGCACTCTGAGAAAAACAGAAGGATTAGTAATAATAGTCTGTGTTTATTTTTGTCTGGGATCTATGGAAATGTAGGTTTACGACCTGACTTGAGCTCTCACAGTTAAAATAGATGGTGTAGGTAATAGTGCTTACCAGACCTGGGCTGGGCCTTCCTGGGTTTCACAAGGCAAGTGGTACCTCTAGAGCTGCAGTTGCCTTTCTTGATTCAAGATTGGAACTCTCGCACCAGGCAGGCCCCCAGAGGAGTTCCCGACTGCACAGTGGCCGGCTGTGGCCATTGCCCCTGCTGTCTCCTCCCTCCACCTCCACTGTAACTGACTCCCACAGCAAAGTCATGGTCAAGTCTCCAATAACCATATTTAGTTATGTTTGCTGGGAAGAGAGGTATCCATCCAGTAGTTTACATCTTCTTTACTCTTTAATTTTTTAATATACATACAAATACAGTTTACTTCAAGCTCGAAAACAATATTTTATTTATTTTTTTGCAATTTGATCTTAGAACTTTGATTTATAGTGTGTTTTTGTACGAGGAGTCTAGGCACTCTTTTTTTTTTTTTAACAGTTCTATTGAGATATATACCATATAGTTCATCCCTTGAAAGTGTACAATTCAATGGTTTTTAATATATTCACAGAATTATGCAGCCATCACCAAAATGTAATTTTAGAACATGTTCGTCACTTCAAAAAGAAATTCCACACCTTTCCCATTCCCCGCTGTTCTCCCAGTGTTTGATAACCACTGATCTACTTTCTCTCTTTGTAAATTTGCCTATTCTGCTCATTTCATTCAGTATGTAGTCTTTTGTGACTGGCTTCTCTCACTTCACATAACGTTTTCAAGGCTCGTCTATGTCTCAGCAGGTATCAGTAATTCATTTCTTTTCATTACTGAATAATATTCCATTATAGTATTTGAATTTGAAAAAAAAAAAAGAAAGAAAAGAAAACACTCTTCTTCCAATGGTGATTTTACGTATGCATTAACATGTTTCACATGCTGATAAAATACAATAGTGCACTGATCTAGTTGTGTCCTGTCTTAGTCATCTGCATCTGGTCTGTACCCTGAATTATCCTTGAATTCTAGTTTGCCATGGCCAACCCATTTAATGCTTCATAACCTTGATTATAATCATAAGTAATGCTTACTTCATGTCTAATGGGACTAACATCATGTATGATAGCACTGTATCTGAGGAGGCATAAAAATAGAGCAAGAAATCATGACCAAGAATGCAAAGCAAATTTGAAAAATCAGCAGAACTTAAAATGAAGTGTTCCTAGTCAATTTCACATGCTACTTGCCTAAAGAAATTGTAACAGATGATTCTAACTAAGTCTAGAGCTGTTGGAGGAGCAGCAGGGGGGAGTGTCGCTTTTTTCCTCCTTGCGTAGTACTGCAAGGCTCATGGTGACCCCTCTGCCTACACCTGGGCACACCTGCAGCTCAGGAAAGTCTTGCTTCCCAGCATGTAATGAGCACCTATGCTTTTCGCCTGCCCAGCATCCACTGAGCTCCTTTGAGGTGACCTGATTCTCCTGTGAGAGTGAGGATTCCACTCTCCTGCATTGTATGCCATTTGGGTGGAACTGCCCTGCCATCCCCTGGTTAAGGGGTGGTCGCATAACCCAAGCCTGGCCAATCAGAACTTCTGAAGGGAAAGCTTTGACTGGTAGTGACAAGTCATGGAATAGATAGTTACTTCTTGGACAACTTGACATTTGTTTTGAAATAAATTACAGAAGAGCACATCTCAAAAAGCACCTAACTATGTTTCACATTTCAGTTATGGTGCATTAGAAGCCAACACAGTTTCCTGGGACAGTCCATGCTCTGGACTCAAACTGCCTGTGTTCAAATTCTGATTTTGCGACTAAACCGCCACTTCCTTATCCAATAAAAGAGAATAGTAGCATCTACTTTATAAGGTAGTGGAGAAAATTAAATAAGATAATTCACATAAAGTGATTAACACAGTGCCTAGTACATAATAGATTCTCAATGACATTGAGTGTGGGGACAATAAGCTTAAATATGCTTCCTTAGATTTCTTTTTTTTTGGCCTGTATAGGCCAAAATAAAAAGAATGGGATCACACAACTGTGATGTCCCTCAGATACAAAGATAGAGTGTGAGTCACCATTAGTGGAACATGTGTTTAGAGTTATTTAGCAAGTAATGATTGTAAGAGTCTTGAGTTAGGGACTTTGTTAAAATGAGTCTTGAGATAGGGCTCTCTATTTAATTATGATCTATTACCTTCTCTCTTTTTACATTCTTTGTGTTCCTCTTTCTTTCTCAGCTCTTTATGTGGTTAAGTCTTATAGCCAAACAGAGTTTCTAATTTAATAAATAGTTATTGAGAGCCAAGCCTTGAGCATAAAGATGAATTAGAATGCTTCTGAACTCAAGGCCTCATGCTTGCCCTCCTCAACTTTACGTCCATTGTTTTCAATGATATTCAAGCTCTTAGGAGCTATTATCTGAATGGTTGAATGAACTTCCTTACTGACCTTTTCCCTCTCATCCCTACTCTTCCTTGCACCCTTCAAATCTCTCTGCTAGATTAATCTTTCGAAAACTCAGCTCTAACTACATATATTAGCAAAAACCCCTATTGCTCCTCATTATCAACCAAGTCAAGCCAACTGTCTTCTTTCTGGTATATGGGGCTCTCCACAATATGGTGTCATGTTTTCTTCTCTGTCTCCTCCTCCCATTTCTCCACCGTCCTGACCATCATCTCTTCCACCCCAGAAGGTTTCACATTTCCCTATCCAGCCTTTGGTCCATTTGCAGTCCTCTTCCCAAGTGGGTCAAAACCCTGCCTGTTCTTTAAATGACTTATCTAAGAAGTTTTTCCTGGTTTCTCAAAGGTTTTCCCTCCCCTTACCTCCATAGCACTTTGTAAGTCTGATTCTACAAGGACACACACAGGGCTCTGTTTTGTATCATAGATGCTGAGGTAAGACAGAAAGGACTCCCTGAGTGTGAGAGAGAAGACTCTGAAATGTACTTCCAAGAAGGAGCGGGGACTTCAGCTTTCTCTGGAGATTTTGAAGAAAGGGATACATCTTTCAGGGAAATTTTTACATGAGGTTCTGTCCTGCTTCGAAGTTAGTCAGTGAACTGATGACCACCAAAGAATCTGGGTAGTTAGAAATCTAGTAAATTTCTTGAGACAGTTTAAATTCCTTAAGCTAGTGCTTGCATATAGATAGGCAGGGAGAACACTAGCACAGACCCTCGTGAAGTAGGTTAAGGACTAGCATGGAGCTATTTTTCACTTTGCTAAAGGAAATCATAGCCAGGAGAAGCTGGGTTATTTTGAAGTTCTCTGTACCTTCTTGGACTAGGTTATTTTTCTTTCTTCCACAGTGATTTGGGTCCTGGGATCTTTGCCCTGTTTCACTTCCTGGTTCTTTTCACAAACTTTGAGTATATGAGTCACTATCAGGAAACCGTGTGAAAAGCGGGGGATATTGTATTGCCAGCACTTATCGCATGTGTGTTAACTTCCATATAAAACCATAAGGCGCATGTTACTTTTTCCATTTTTATGGGTATCAGAATTTTAGAGAGGTTTATGGACTTGACTAGGGTCATTCTATAAGTATTAAAATGAGTATTCATACCCAAGTCATGTTCTTTCTGGTTCCATTCAAATCTGCCCACCACCCCTTCCTTGTCATCCGTTCCCTGTTTTGACTTTCTTTTCCTTATGAATTTAGAGCTGTCCTGTTGCCCCAACTCTCTGCTAACCTTCCTCATGTCACATCAGTCTAAGACCCGTCCTTCACCTTCCCCTAGAATCAAGGGGATTTTCCTTCAGGGCTAAGCTACCAGCCATCTCAAAGATGATCTTGAGCTAAACTGTCATTGATATAGCGTGACACAAAGACTAAAAAATTATTTACTATGATTATGGATTTAGTATTTTTCCTTTTAGTTTTATTAATTTTGCTTTATTTATTTTGAAGTTAATATTAATAGGTACATACAAATTTAGGATAGTTACATTTTTCTGATGAATTCATTCATGTATCGTTTTGAAATGTTTCTCTTTTTTTCTGGTAATATTCTTTGTCTTCAAGTGTACTTTGATAATTCTTATGCTTAGCATTTGCATGATAATATCTTCTTCCATTCTTTTACTTTCAACTTCTTTGGGTGCTTATATTTAAAGTATATCTCCTGTAAACAGCATATAGTTGAATTACTGAGTCATTTTTTGAAAAATCAAATTTGCGGGTCTAGGTTTTTTAATAGAATGTTTAGTTCATTAACATTTAATGTAATTATTGATAATAGCTGGGTTTATATCTCCAATCTTGTTACTTGTTTTCTATGTTTGTTTGCTTCTGTAGGGAACTACATTTGAATAGGAAACTCATAGATACAAAGCTTCTAACCTTATCTGGTAATATTTTAGACTATCTCAGCAGATAAAGTAAGGAGCTTTCTCATCTCTCTCAAGTGTTGCAAGGTAAATATCTAATTTTTTTGCCCATCAGTAAGGAAATATCTTAATTATTTAACACTTAGGCCATTTTCAGTTTTTTAACTTTCATTAGTGGTACCTACAAGACCATATTTACCCATAGACTTTTACCTTGTTTGGGGCTGATGCAATAGAACAGAGTTCCAGAAGGAGGATCATTGAATTGAAGAATATTAGACATTTGTATAGTTCGTTGTACACATTACTGTGTTGTCTTCCCAAATGGGTGGGAAGTTTATCATGCAACTAGCAATACTTGAGAGTACCAATTTTGCCACACCTTTACCAGTACTGGATGTTATTTTTTAATTTAAAAAATATTTTATTTACAAATTTATTTATGCCATAACTTCTGGGATTATATTTAGTATATCTTACATTTTCTGATGTTCTATAAAAAAACCTCCAGAGCAGCAGGAAAAAAATACAAAATATTTATTATGCTGAGAATGCTAAAAAATATTTTTAAGTCAGCAGAGTGAAAAATTGTGAAGAAAATCCAGGGAGACTAAAGAATCCCCTGGTTGATTCCTAAGGAACACAACTGTCACTTCATAGATATTCTCTCTATCCTCTCCTCTTCAAAACCTCCTGCCAAATCTATATTCTGTTTTGTTTTAAGGCATTGTCTCAAAAGGAATTTGCAAGGTGCAAATATTGATAGACCTAAGGGACAGCTAGGTGCTTAGAATAGCAATTGGCCCACCCTTGATATCAGGGGAAAATGAGTCTTTGCTAATAAGGTACCTTTGTAATAAGGAAACATAATGATTTTTATTATGCAATCAAGTATAAGCATTTCTTTCCTTATAAACTGCAATTCTTTGTTATGTGAAGGCAAGAACTATTTTTATTTTCAGATCAATAGTTGATATGCTAAGTTAACAATGTGAAATGTTAATATAGTGTAAAATAGCAAATTAGGCTGCTTGAATTTGGGAACATCTTTCTTGTCAGACCCCATGGCTCTGGTCAGTTTGCATTAATCACAGCAGCCTGCTGCTCTGGAGTTTTCTGGGTTATAGAGACCTTCTTGGTTAAGGCAGGCCTCCCGAAAAATCACAATGGAACTTTGAATATGTGCTTTCATCTCTTAGGCCTGTCTCATAAAATTGGTGTGGTTCTGAAATGTGTTTTCTCAAGGGGTGTACTGCGTATTTGCTTTTTTGCCGGGCGGGCTGAGCCAATAATGATTTCAATCAATAAGAAATGCTTTCATCAGTAGAGTTTTATGACAGCAGCTTTAAGGGTCTCCTGACATGAGATGAACTCAGTTAAGTTTTATTGGTAATTTACCAGATATACTTCATGAAATATACTCAGAGGAGTTCAGAATTCATTTTCATCTGCAACCATTGAAAGCCTCCAAAGATTAAAGGAGACTCAAACCTATTTCCGACCTGACCATCACCTGAAGGTGCTAGCCCACACAGCCAACTCCCAACTGTCTACACCTTAGCGCTCACAGAAACATTGGCTGACACATATTTTCAATCCTAACTTTATTCCTCTCCTTTACCTCTTTCCTCTAAAACCTACACATACACACACACACACACATAAACACGCTCATATACCTTATCCAGCTGCCCCCTATAAGCAGGAGACACTCCAGTTTTAATAGTGTCCTAAGCTCTAGCCCTCTTCACGAAGCTTTAAAAGATATCATAAAATATTCCTAAACTATTTTTGAGTTGTAGTGATGCTTTAGATGTATTATTTCACTTAAGCCTGATAGTGACATTTTGAGACTATAACAGTTCTTTAATAGAGGAGGAGATTGAGGTTTGGCAAAGTTCAGCAACTTGCCCAGAGTCACACAGTGACGACTTGGTGGATGAGGGATATTAAACCCAGATCAAATTTGACTGCAGAGCCCATAATCTTACCAGATACCACTTTGGCTTCCGGGAAGAATTAGGCAACTGAACATTTGCTTTAACCTTGTCTGAACCAGTGAGTAGGTGAAGAATCCAGACCTTACATGCTCTAATAAAAGCTTGTGTGTAGACATGCTTTGCAAATGCAAAAAGCACAATAGAAGCATAAGTGGATATCACTTATGTGATGTGATTATTTATTTGTTTGAAGGTCAGCAAAGACTTCTACGAAGTCCCAAGTATCTCCTGACATCCCTGCGGACTTCTAGAAATTTCTTTATACTTAACTTCTTTAGGTTGATGGGTCTGACCTACTTTGCTTCTTCTACCTTGACCGTCCTTAGCCAGGACCAATTTACCTATTAGGCACAGTAGGCATAGTACCTAGGGCCCATGGTACTTTTAAAGGCCCACAAAAATGTTTTAATTTCTTTAAAATAAGAAGAAAAAAGTGAATATAATCCAGCTTGGATTATATTTATCCCTATACTAACTCAGTTATAAAACATAATTTTTAATGTGTGTGTGTGTGTGTATACATATGTGTATATATATATATATATACATATATATATGTATATATATATATATAAAATTTTTTTTTTAAATGGAAGAAATAGCTCATGAAGACCAAGTGCCTGGGGTCCATGAAGGTCACAATGTGGTTCTTACCTCAGCTCCTCCTGCTACAGCCAGACTTATCTAGACTGAAGTCTCCACTCCAGGCCTGGAGCTAAGTCTGCTTTCTGTGGGCCAGGCTTGGGTGGCCAGTCATACCAGTCTTAGCTCTTTGCAGGCTTGTGTGTGTGTCCCTGCTTACCGTGTGTATCCTGAGACTTCTCACTCTAGCTTCTTCCTTTGCTGGAATGCTTTCTCTCCCTGTCTTTACCTGCATGACTCCACCTGCCTGACTCCTGATCAGCCTTTGAATTAGCTTAAATGTCACTCCTTAGAAAGTCTCCCTTGACAACCCCAATCTAAACTTTGCACTCTTGGTGTACGCTAGAGCATCCTGATTCATCTTGGAAGCACTTGTTACACTCTGTTGCCGTGTTTGTTTGTGTGATTCTCACATTGGATTAAGATCTACCTGCCTCTGTTTCACCTACTATGAGTCTCTGACACCTGGGACAGTGCCTGATACTTGCTAGAAGCTTGATAAATACTTGTGGAATAAATGAATAATTGGATAAATGCCTTCATAGCCAACCAAGTCCTGTATCTAGTGGTCCAGGGCAAGCTCTGGGTATCATTGTATTCCTATGCCTTCTCAGCCCCATAATGGGGTTCCAATTCTTTGAGCTCTGGCTTGCGTGGTTACCTTGTATAGTGTCCCAGATTTCCTGGGATTGGGACTCATACTGTCCTGTAGACAGAGATCAGAGCCCTGACACTCCCTCCTGGACCAGGCAGCCATATTACCAGTTTATTTCTGTGGCGTAGGGTCAGATCTTTGGCAAGCAGGAACAGCACCCTCTCTGGCCCTGGAGTGTTCAATTTCCATCTGAATTCAGCCCTTGTGAACTCTGCTAAAAGACTAGTCTCCGAGGTGTGGTTTCTGCTTAGCCTAGGATTCCTCTTTCTCCTCCATGGCTTGTGTGTCTCTGCAGGCTTCATGCTGGTTGCCCAGCTGAAGTGGGAGAGGTTTATGTAGTAAGCCATTATCAGCCATTAATACTAAGTGATTTTCTTTTCTGAATTTCTGCAATTCAAGTGAAGCCGAGGAAATAATGAAAAGCACGATCAATACATTTTAAAGTTTTCATTATGAAGCAACAAATATTCATTGTTGAAAATTTATAATATAAAAATAAGTAAAAGAGAGATAATAACATCATTTAATAAATATTTTTCTTCTGCTCATCTATATTTTCAAATTTTCAACACTAAATATAGGTTTTATAAGGAAAAATTATTTTTAACTTTTAAGAAGTGCATAAATATATATTCCATAATGTTAATAGTTTTTTTTTTCTGGGTGGTAGAATTATGGGTAATTTAACTTTTTCTTTTTTTGGGATTTTTTTGTTCCCTTCTTTGTACAATGATAACTATGTTATTTTTGTAATAGAGACAAAATAATTTCAAAATAAATATTAATAAAATTAATTCTGCTATTCAGAAGGAACTATTGCTAATATTTTAGTATATATTAAGTATTCTTTTCTTTGTATAGATAGTTTTTAAAAAATGGTTACAGGCACACTATTATAATCTTATTTTTAAACTTACCCTCACATCTTAAGCATCTTTCTACATCATTAAGATTTGTCCATGAAAATTATTTTAAATCACTGTCTTGTATTCCATTGTATAGCTAAGTGTAGTTTATTTAAACAGTTCACTGTTGTTGGACAATTATGTTGTTTGATATTATCACCATTATTAATAATACTAATGACTATTTCCTTTGAGCAAATTCCTAGAAGCAGAATTGCTTGACTTTTTTTTTTTTGTAGGTCCATTTTTAAGGCTTTGTGTTCATACTGGAGACCCAAAGTACTGGGTTCTGGGTTCGATATAGGAGTCACCACTGTGGGAACTTAGAAGGAAGTGGGGGTCTGAGAGGGAACAGGAGGAAAATGGTACGATTATGGAAGACCACAGGTCTGGGCTGGGTGATGACGATTGTGGAAATTACATCAAGGTAAACACAAGTAGAGCCATGAGGCAGAGTTATGTTCTTACTGTGGCCGCCTGTAGCCACCATCCAAAATCTGAATTTATTCTCAGCTTTGATTCTTTTTCTCAGGCAATTGCTTGAGGTCCTGATTCTATCCTCAGTCTCTTGCTGTGTTTTAAATTTCTGTTTCACTCTTGCTTAGGAATGCCATTATAATTTGTTCGGGCTGTGTACTGTGCGTCCTAGGGGACACCATTCATTGTAGATTGTGTCCTGTGCTGTGCACAGCCTGTACAACTTTTTGCAATGGCCTTGTTCCTGCTTAACTCTTTGTTGTGGTCTGTCCTTTGGTTCCTTAGAAGAGCCCTTTATTCTCAATCTTCTGTCCAGATCCCGGATTGGCTTTTCATATAAACCGCAAGTACTATTCCCATTCATTTGAGAGGGTTGGTGCTGTTAAGAATACAATAGAGGGGATTTATAGTCTGGATGTAAGTTTGGGTAAAACAGTTTCTTCAAACTCAAACTATCTAGGTTTCTACAAGTCTATTCTTTTCATTTGTCTTAGGAATCAGCTAGAATCAGAAGCATTACATAGAACTGATCTTAAAATACATTAGGATAGGAAAAAAAAGATCCGACTACCTAGTGTGCAATCCAACCATCCCAAGTACTAAAACTTTATGTTCATCCATAATATTTTCATCTTAGAATAAAAACATCTGATTGTGATAGTAAAGCATCAGGGACTCACCAAAGACTGAAATTATCACCTGTCTGTAGGACAGGAGACATTTTAAAGCACTCTACTCCTTGTGGCCCTCTCTATTATAAAAATTTCATGATAAATTCATCCCCAGCGAATGCCTGGGGTGATTTAAATATGTGACAGAAGTCTCCACGGGTTGATCGAGGGATAATGAGTTGAAGAACCACTAATGTGAACAGAAAATCCTTTTAGGTTGGTCAAACTTTTTCTGTCTTTTTGAAGCAATAGACACATTCATTGCAAAGGAAAGGAATAGATGAAGAGGAAAGGGAGGTTGAGAGGTGAAGGGAAAAGAGAGTTTTGCTTTTGTATTTATGTGGTTCAAGTAAATACCAAGTTGCATGCTAAAAATCTTCCACAACATGCAGCACATTCCATGTTGAATGTCCAAATGGAATATTTCTAGCACGGTCACAGTTCATACACAAGCAAGTACATGTGGCATAAACGAATCTTTGGATATATTGTGTGAAGTGAATGATAACCAAAAATTGACCTCTAAATCTGCCTCTCCCTCCAAACATTCACTCACAATTGTTATGACTTTTCATCTCTCTATAATTTTAAAAATATCAAAAGCCTTGAGGTTGGAAACTTTCCTTCCCTTTACTCTCTGACTTCCCTTTCTCTTCTCTCTGTGAGCATCATCACCTTGGACTTCTTCCTTCTAAACATGTTTGCAATGATGGAGGATTTATTCTTCATTTGTGAAATCTTATCTGTAAGTAACTTTAAACACCCAGGAAAAAGAAAATGGAAGCCTGAATGTTTGAATACTGAGTATTTTATTCTAGTTTCTAGACCATAAATTCCTTCAAGACAAGGAGAATGTCTGATTTATGAAAAAATTATTTCTCCATCATATATCCTTGGAATCCAAAGAACCAGGGGTCCAGAGTGAAAACATATGTAGCTTCTCTTAGATCTTATGTTTTTGAAAGAAAGAAGAGAGAAAGAAGAGAGAGAGAGAGAGAGAGAGAGAGAGAGAAAGAGAGAGAAAGAGAGAGAAAGGAAGGAAGGAAGGAAGGAAGGAAGGAAGGAAGGAAGGAAGGAAGGAAGGAAGGAAGGAAGGAAAGGAGGCAAGGAGGGAAGGAGGAAAGAGGGAAGAAAGGAAGAAAAGAAAAAAGAATATTTCTTAAGTATTGGAACATGGTAGATTCTTAATAAAAGTCTTATATTTTTTACCACATTCTCTAAATGATTTTAAGATTTTTCTCTTTATCATTGTTTTTAAACAAATTAATCAATAATATGCCTTGGTATGGTTTTATTTGAGTTTCTTATGCTTGAAGTTTATTGAGCTTCTTGGATCTGTGGATCATCTTCATCCATCATTTCTTCACATATTTCTTCTGCCGACTCTCTCCTTCGGGGACTCCAGTTACATGTATATTAGGCCCCTTGAAGCTTCACACAGTTCATTGATGCTTTTTTTTTTTTTTTTTAGCATTTTCTCTCAGTGTTTTATTTAAAATAGTTCTTATTGCTCTATCCTCAGATCCATTAATTCTTCCTTCTCCAATGTCTAATCTGCTATTAATCCCATCTGGTGTACTTTTCATCTCAGACACTGTAATTTTCATCTCTAGAAATTTGATTTAGATTTTTTTTTTAGGTGAGTCGACCCTCGGTTGACCTCACAGATTGTAAGGACCTTGTCATCTAGACAATCCCCCCTTTTTAAAAAAAATTTTAACACCTACAGCACCTGGTCTTCCTAGGTGGTCTCCCATCCAAATACTAACCAGGCCTGCCTTGCTTAGCTTCTGACATCAGATGGGATCAGGCTTGTTCAGGGTAGCATGGCTGTAGACTAGATTTTTTCTTGACACATGATGTTTTGTGCTATCACTTGTTAAAACTTATTTTGAAATAATGTCAGATTTACATAAGAGTTGCAACAACAGTTAAGGCACTTGGAACAGTTTAATCCTTTCAGGTCTTGTTTTTAAGCTTTTTAAGGAAAGGCCAGAGCTTCAGCCTAGGGTTAATTTTGTCCACTACTGAAGGAAAGCATTTCTGAGCACTCTACCAAATGCCCTGGGAGTTGTAAGGTTTTCCACCCTGGCTGGTGGGAAGAGGAGCTATTCCTGGCCTTGAATGATTTTTGGAGACTGTTTCCTCTAATCCTCTCAGGTGCTTCTTTTGCCAACCTCAGGTGGTTTCCTCATCCACAGGCTCTAATCAGTCCTTAACTTGAGCACTTACTCAAGGGCAGCTCCTCTGCAAATGTGTGAGGTTCCTTGTGCAGTTTTCTCTCCTCTGGGACTCTGTCCTGTGTGCTTTAGCTGCCTTGGCCTCCCTAGGTGTCCCCAGCTCTCCCCAGTGCAGGGAGATCTTGAGGCTTTTCCTGGGTTTCTTCCCCTCCCTATGCCAAAACCTAGAAAGTTTCCGGGTAGTGGGTGGAGTAATTGTGGAGCTCATCTTGTATGTTTCCTATCTTTCAGAGATTGCTGTCCTTCACTGTCTTATGTCCAGAGTCTTGAAAACTGTATTTTTCTTTTTTGTTTGTTTGTTTCAGGCAGAGGATAAATTAGCTTCCTATTACTATATCATGGTTTGGGCATAAATTTCAGTAAATTTGATAAATGTTTCTTGAATGAATGAATGAATGAATGAACAAACTGTATCCTGTCCTGTGGTGGGAGTGCATTAAAATGTATTTTTTATTTTACTGAAAATATTTCTAGTTTTTGAAAAGCTAGCTCTGGAGGGCAAAGAAGCTGGAACTATTTGACCATTTTATCTGGAGACCTGGCTGTAGGAGATGACCTCCAACCATTTCATTTTCTTGCCCTTGTACCCCCTCACAATAAAGATGGAAAACCCCAAGAGCCCGATGGGTCCAGCCTGGACCACATGCTCTTCTCTTGGCTTGTTTGTGCAGTGTGCCTTGGTCGACAGTCTTAAAAGCTGCTTTGATAAGGTAAGACTCCAAAAGGAAACAGGCATGCTCTATCCTAAAGAGATAGATTCTATGCAGCCAAAGCAATAAATGTCTCCTGCCTGTAGTCACTTATGAAGATGTTTACTGGATTTATTTTAGTACTGACATATTGTTGGCTTATGATATCATGAACTTGCAGGTAAATGACTGTTGATCATTTTCCATTGTACTCTAAAGTATATCTAATGATAGGATTCTCAGATGATTGCTGTTTGATCTTATTATCAGGAAAATTTATACACCTATGCCCTGCTACACACACTTGGCTTCTATTCTGAACTTTAACAAATGCTCTTATACTTAACATATTTAGCATCAGGATGGCTACAAGATAGGGCAAGCCTAGAGGCCTCTGGTCTGGGAACCAGGCCAGGTTGGATCAGGCAGAGAGCATGATGAGAGGGTAAGAGGTTATGAGTGGGAAAGTTTGAAAAGGATAATTGGAAAGGTGTGTGTGTGTGTGTGTGTTTATATCTAGGTATAAATGCTTGTACTTTTTAATCTTTCCACTCTGGTCACTCTCTCTGTCTCTATCTCTGTCTCTCTGTCTCTGTCTGTCTTTCTCTCCTTCACACACACACACACACACACACACACACAGCCAACATAATGAATCTTTTTCATTTTAATTCCCAGTATGATATAGGATATATATGTAGCAATAGTAACGATTGCATAGGATGTTCAATATATAAATTAGCATGATTAAGACATGCCAGAATGGTCACTGCCTTTATTTGCCTCGTGCTTACCAAGTTTCTTTAGTTTAGTCTCCATTAGATCTGAGTCATCAGGAATAGATCACCCTTTAATAGAGGATAGTGACTGGTTTCAAACAACTACCAATGGACCATCGATAGCTATATCTATGTTAAGCAGATTTTTCCTGAGCTTTAGTTTAATTGATTTCCCAGCTCTGCCCTAGAGAAATGTGGATCTTGTTACACAATCTTTTTTACTCAATTCCAAAGATATTTCTTCACTCATTAACTGCCTCATGGTTCAATAGCTTCTAGAAAAACTCTTATTTCTTAAGCTGTTTGATAGTCAAGATTTCACCCATTATGTATATATGTTAAAGAATTTCCATCTTTTGATTTTTACTCCCTACCCGATTTAGGAACATTCTTGAAAATAATAAAGGGAACCATAAAGGCATTTCTCATACCTGAGTATGTGCACTTATGCATATTGTTAAGAATCCTCTGGTGAGAGGGAGTTTTCCAAGGTCTTTTTGTTTATAACTCTGTCGTTGGTGGGATTATTTGCAAACCACTTCAGAAAGAGAATTCTCCATTTCTCATGGTGCAGAAATTATCTTACTACAGATTGCTCTGTTTTCATGTGTGATTTTGTTTCAAACTCTTGAGACTAAAATTTTGGTTTAGTATATAGTTAGCTTTCTCTTTCTATCCTTAAAAGCACTCACAAATATGCATGTTAGAAAGACAAGGGTTCTTCCACTCTAGAAAATTTCTTTTTTCTCAATGTGGGAACCCATCAATATCATTGACCAGATAGACATAAACTCCTTATTGGCTTTCTTGGGGAATCAAATGCCACACTGGTTACAGAATAACTTTAATAGAATAAATGAATAAACCAATATAAGAGCCTTTTCTGTTTACATGTTTTTAAATATAAATAGTGACTGCAAAAAGAGAGGGGCAAATGATGTCTATTTTGCTTGAAGATTTCCAAAGATTTCTGTTTTTATGATTCACACTTAAGAGTAGAGTCTGTTATGAAACATATGTTAATCCAGGTAATTTGAGATCTGATCTGAGAGCAACAATAGCCTTTAGCAGGGTTATATTTAATTAAATGTACTTAGAATATAGACTCTTACTATTTTAGAACTAAAAATGACCTTAAAATCAATCTAAGGTCACCATCCTTCCCTCTGAATACCTTTATGCATGGGGAAGCTGACACAGAGAACTGAGAAATGACTTTCCATGTCACCTACTAGGGCTTTTCACACTGTCTCCACGTTAGGGACTCTGGCTAATATCCTCAGTAAAGAATGACTGGCATCAGAGGGTCATCTCATTTACCTCAACATCAGAGGTTATTCTAACCGATTTCAAAAAGCTTCTCTTTCAATGTCCCTAACATACATTTAAAAATTCATCTCACCAAAATGTACTGGATGAACCAGATCTGGGCCCCGCCTTTGGGGAGTGCAGAGCGAGAGGACGGGACAACAATGTGAAGAGTGTGATAATAGAGGGACCCTGAGACCAAACTTGAGAGGGGGGTCAAGGGAGATGGGAGACGAGCAGAGCTCTTCAAGGAATGAGGAGAACGTACCATGTCCAAGAGTCACACCTATGAGTATACTGGGAAAAGTGCTTTTAGATTTAGAATAGAGAAAACCAACAGACATTCTGGTAGGCTATATTTTGCTTTGAACAAAGAACCTGAATCTCAAGTTAAGGAAACCACCAAGCTCTGGTGGGAAGAACACTGGATAGAAGTCTGGAAACCCAGTTTGTCCTCCTGGTTCCGCTGATAACCGGCTGTGTGACCTGGGTATGTCACATAACCTCTCTCTGCCCCAAGGTTCTTTCCTTGAAAGATAAGATGTGGGGGATGATGTCCAGAGTTCCTCAGTCTCTAACATCTGAGGATTCTGTGAGTCTAGGTAACTTTATGAACTTATGTCTATTCCACAAGGAAATGTAATGAATAAAATTTCTGAATTCTGTCTTATCCTGATCAGAATTAAATCACAAGTTAATAAAGCTGGTTTAGAGAGGCACAGGCAATGCAGACTTCCCAGTGAATTCCTTTCCTTTTCTAAAGTAGAGGAAAATAAATACTTATAATCTGTTGTGTTTCAGGCATTTTATTTAACCATTAAAATAATACTGCAGGCTAGGTATTAGTATTTTCATTTGACAAACGAGAGAACAGGAGTCCACAGAATTTAAGTCATTTGTTCTATGGTTACACATTGAAAGTGGTGGTGTTGAGATTTGAACCCAAGTCTGTATGATGCCAAAGCCCAGCTTCTTTCTACTATGCTATTTCCAAGCAAATTTGTTAGGGAGACTCCTCACCATGTAGGAAAATACTCTATGAAGATGACTTCCACTTAGACAAAAGGTCCTCAGGCTCATCTTCCTCATCTGCTGGCAAGCCCCCGACCTATTTCATTTCTTGACTTGCTCTTCATTCTGAGTTTTTCAAACCATATCACCTTCCTTTCCTTTCCTTTCCTTTCCTTTCCTTTCCTTTCCTTTCCTTTCCTTTCCTTTCCTTTCCTTTCCTTTCCTTTCCTTTCCTTTCCTTTATTTCCTTCCTTCCTTCCTTCCTTCCTTCCTTCCTTCCTTCCTTCCTTCTTTCCTTTTGCTCTAGGAGTCAAAGCTCAGGTTGTTGAGTGGAAGAGCAGAGCAGATAAGTTTTTTTCAGAGACTTGCAGAGATCACTCTCTCAACCTGAATACAGTTGCCTTTGCTTCAATCCAGCACCAGGGTTGAAGTTTTCCAATATCCAGGCTGGAAGCACAAATCCTGCTCTTTTCCTTGAATTTTCAACAGAAGAAATCACTCAGCATGCCTTTCTCACTTCTCAATTTTCTGGCTAACTTGTCAGTCAAATCCCCTCTCTAGTCACAGATATTGCTGTACAGTTGGACTTGTGATCGGGCTCTCATAGAAAACTGATTGACAAAACTCGTTCCGTTGCAAGCAACAGTAGTCTACTCAAGTTCAATAAAGAAGCAAGTTTATTTTAGGATTAACATAGATTTTCATGGAATTCTAAGAACATCGTTAAAACAGGGCCAGATCTCACAAAGTCCAGAACTCGAGGACACTTCTGAATCCAAGGTGACCCTAATGTCCCAAGGACTGGGAATCATATGGATCCCTACTCTGGACTTCCACCAGTGACATGACTTAGCAATCTGGGTACCTATGCCTTTTTGTTTCTGATCACAGCTAGCTCTAAAGTACCAATTTTTTTAAATCTACTTTATCAGAAAAAATAAACCCCTACAATTTCATAGTTTTCTCTTCTTCACAGTTTTGGTTTGATCATAACTTCAGTGAGCCAATACCACTCTCAGTCTTTACCTCCTCTCATAACCCAACACATCTTTATGGCTTCTTTTATATTTCCTTTAAGTGTCCACTTCTTCTG
Organism: Eidolon dupreanum; assembly: GCA_028627145.1. Lineage (NCBI taxonomy): Eukaryota > Metazoa > Chordata > Mammalia > Chiroptera > Pteropodidae > Eidolon > Eidolon dupreanum. Next base: position 8,612,589 of record CM053514.1, on the reverse strand, counting down.
CTAAGGGCCTATATTTCTCCATGTTTCCCAAATAAAATTCTCAAGGAACTGTCCCAAATCCTCTCTCATGTGAACAGTGTGACTCTCTCTCAACCCCCAAGCAAACCTGGATCAAGGGCGGGTGCCTGACTCAGATGGATGATTCATGGGCTAACCAATGACTTATGACAGAGCCTGGAGTGAGAATACAAGTTGGGCTTACAATCTTTCGCCTGAGGCTTTTCAGGAGGAGGGGGTCTATGGGAACATATTGTTAACAGGTAAACTGAAAGGAGAGAGGTAATGCCCCACCCCCAAAGCAGTGTTCAATCAGAGATGGATGGGAAGTTGGCAGATTCGTTAGTCAGTTGTTCCTTCATTAAGAGACTGAGGCATGTTCCATAATGCTCCCAGGCTCCCCAGAAAGATTGAGTTCTAACTGCTGAGAGCAGTAACTGACTTGATAAAGCACCTTCCGTCCCCTCCACCCCCCATACTGGCTGCATTCCCTTCCCTGCCACACTCTGCCCCTCCCCCCCCATTTGTGTTTCCGGGGATCACCTAGTAAGCAAACCATTTGCATTTTACTCTGACTCAGTCCCTGTTTCTGGAGGAACCCAAACCAAGACCCGCCTTCTTAGGGGTGGGGTTTCCACATCAATTAACATCTAATAGGCCTTGAGAAATATTGATCCAGAGTACACAGGAGCTAGGGAAAATGACCTTTATCTCAAACTAATTCAATTTCCTGAGATTTGTTGATAGTAAAATGGATAGCTCAAGTACTCTTGATTCAAGGCGTTCTTCATAGAGAGTAATTTGACATACATGAGGATACTTGAATCTTAGCTGTGTGACCATTCCATTTTTATTTTACCTCTTTGTTACTTTCTCCCTGAAATACAGTTTACGTTGTAGTCTTTTATATTACTACATCACAAAGAAGATATAGCCGAGCATTCTTCACAGCATAACTACAAATCTTGGTTGTGTTTTCGAGCCTGGCTCATTTTAGGTGTCATTTTAGGGACTCAATGAGTAACTACAAACATTTTTGTCATGTTAACAGATGATACAGTTTGGCCTGTCAGTATAAAAATTTTCTCCATTGTAAGATTTAGAATCACTATGATTTCCCAAGATTACTGTATTATCCAAAGCTGTTAACTAATAGATTTCTAACCATTTAATTATTCTGATTTTCAAATTTTAAATCACGTGTTATTATAAAAATACTGACGTGATTTTATATTGGGTCCTTCAGGTGCTTTTAGAGATAGATAGAAGATTCTCACTTGAGAAAATAAAGTATATTTTTTAAGGAAGCTGGAGCACCTCACAAATACAATAGTATCTTATATTGTTTAGACAGTGTAAGATGCATTTAATTGTATAACTTTAAATGTCATTGAATTGAGAAATATGTCCAACCTGTTTGGCTGTCTACATTTTGTTAGTAGATGTTTGGCTACAAGTAATGGAAAATCCCCAACTCAACTGTCTTGAACAATAAGTGCATTTTACTTTCTTATGTAACAAGAAGTTCTGAGGCACAGTGGCCTCAGGGTTGGAGAAGCCATCAGCTCGTCAAGGACCCAGCTTCTCTCTGTCCTCAGTGTGTTCGCTTTTTCCTTAGGCTAGCTCACCTCATGGTCATGTGACAAGCTATTAATTAAAAGGAGGAGAGTGTCACTGTGCTTCTCTTCTTAAAATCAAGGAAACGTTCCTGAGAGGGTACCTGGTAGACTTCCCTTTGAATTTCCTTGGACAGAATTGTGTCACATGCCCTCTCCTAAACCAGCCACTGGAAGATAGTATTACCTTGATTGGCATGGTCTAATCAGGCTTTACCTGAACTTCATAGAGGAAGGATGGCCGCTCAGCAAGGAAAGGTCAGGTGGACAACCAGTCAGGTTTGCTGTCAGCTCCCGTACTGTTTGTCTTGGGATAACCAAAGTAAACGAGCAGCAGTTCTTAAAGCACTTTCTTCTGTGAATTTTTTTGGGGGTAAAGAAACATAACCCATAAAAGGATTAGCAGTGATGAACTGTCATGCTGTGACCTAAAGATGGCTACTGAGCCTCATCTAGTGTTCAAAACCCCTAATGTGAAGTTTGGTAGGGAGGAATGGATTTGGAGACAGAAGACCTAAATTTGTTCCCTGACTTCAATTATCAGTTTGACCTTAGGCAATGAATCAGCTTTTCTGAGCCTTAGTTTTATCATCTCTAAAACAGAGATGTCTACTTCACAGTACCTCAGAGTTCGCAGTGAGAATTAAATAAAATCTGATGCAAGGGAGAGTGCTTTGTACTATTACATAGTCCATACATGAGAGATATTTTAAAAGAGGAACAATAATATGCCATTTATACAAGCGAAAATATCCATACCATCTTGGCAGCCGACTCAAGACTCGAAAGGAAAACATCTGGAAGGATTACAGAGAATAAATAGTTTTTAAATGGAACAAAGCTGATTTATTAGCAACCCAAACAAAGTCAGTCTCTTCAAACTTTTTTTAAGTTAATACATTTAGGAGGGGGTTTAAATGTATGAATGTGTCACCTGTCCTTCCCACTTCTGGGCTTTAACAGGGGTACATTGATCTGAGACTAATTAAGGACCATATTGATGTGTATTTTGACATAGTGAATGCTGGAAACCAAAGGTCTTTGCTTCTGCAGAACGTTTGCTCCCTTTATTATAGCAAAGTTCGCATGAGGTTCTGTTACCTCATGAGAAAGCTTGGTCATCGATGTAAGTTCTAACTAGCTCAAATCTGCACACATTTCCAAATGGCCTACTAGAAAAACATTTTTTTTCCTAACTAATAAGTTACTGTGATCTCAGTTTCTCTCTCTGCCTGAATCATTCAACTCCAGCCTCAGAGCTGGACTCCAGCTGCTCGTTTAGAAGGAGGCCTCGTTGACCTTGAGCTCGAGAATTTGTATGTGTTGTAATACGGATGTCATTAAAATATAACATTTACCCGCTGAGAACAACATTAGACTATTTATGAAACCATATAATTTCAATAACTAAACTCAGCAAGATTTTATTGCTCTCTCCACCTGTAATCACAGAAGTGCTGACTCATCATTCTAGCATCACTGCTTACCGATATACAGCTTCACTAAAATCTGCAACGAGTCTTGTTTTTTCTTCGTTTCTGTGTAACCTTTTTTTCTTTTTTTGCAGTTAAACAACACCCTTCTAAAAGGTTATAATTAATTAAAGGCTCAAATTAACACCAGGAAAACTTTCATGCCACAAAATTCTTAGTCCCTCCATGGTTTGGAAGGGCGATATTTTTAATATCATGATGATAAATTAAAATTCATGAATGTCTTTAAATTTTTTACAAGTATTTTAACAGTCCATTTCACTTTCTCTGAAGAGATGCTAAAAACCTAAAGACAGACTTCTTTGATATACTGAAGTGATTTCTTCCTTATTTCCTATCTCTTACTCTAGCTTATTTATTTTACTTTGTGTTACACATACACACACACACGTACGCACACACACGCACACAATGTTCTTCTGAATATCAGTCTCTTTTTATTGGAATGTTTAAGTGATTTTATATTTCTCTTAAGGGCCTTTTGACATAGTCAAATTTATACTGCATTACATCTTGATTTCCCCCTCCAAAAAAAGGGAGGGAGAATAATGACTCGCCACAGAGAAATGGACAGATAGTTTACCCAATCCCATTTTCACCTAGAATCACACTTGACATCAGTATGATAAAGGTGAGAGGACAGTAGGAGAAGAGCAAAAAAAGTTAATTGTCTGTGCACTGGACACCATTTTATCTACATCTCACTAACCTACTGCTGTTAGTATGCTAAGGGCACATAAGATGTCTTCCTGGCCTGGCTTCAGCTGTGGTATGGGCGTATGCACAGGAAGGAGAGGATGGATAGAGTTACCAGTTGCTCATACCATTCTGATCTGTAGAAGTTTTACATCATTTAAAAAGTTTTACTAAGCTATTAGCCTCCATTGTGCCCCGAAGCAGTAACTTTCACAGGTTAACGATGTGTTATCTAAAGAACGATTTCCTTTTTCTTCATAGTGAATTCGCCTTTTAATTTCGTTTAGCAACCATTTTGTCTTCCATGATACAAGGGTGCAGATTTAAATGAACTCTCTAAAGACTGATAGACATAGATGTCTGTTCACCACGCTTTGAACTATACTTCCACCTTATAAAAGGAATTTGCTGTTTTCCTTTAAAAGGGAGGATCATAAAGAATATTTGATTATTTTGGTAAAGACAGACTTCCTTTAGTAAAAGAGATGGAATGTTATGGAATGACGTTTATAACCTAATGTTATTTAGAGAAAGATATTATTTAAAAAAAAAAACCTAGTAGGACCTCAAGCAAATCTGGAAAATAAAGCTATCCGATGAAACCTAAGGCAACCATTTTCATCTTGTTTTGTGGGACCTTGTCATTATCTGCTGGAGAACCCTGGCAAGTCGGTTCAGAGACTGGCAAATGGATTTATTAATCGTTTCAGGACAAAAATGAAGAGCACCTTCAAAGACAACACCCTTTCCTTGGCTTCACAGAAACTTTTTGGGTTTGACTGTTAATAAGATTAAATAAAAGATGGGCAGTAAAGATACTGGAGCAGAGTTTATTGTGAGGAAAAGTACACATTAAGAACCGGGCTCCCCCACTACTTAGCTCAGCACTCTGTACACATTCTTCCATTCAGAATTTTTTATTGCTGTTTGCTTAGGGGAAAAATGTCCCCGGTGAAAGAATGCGGGCAAGAGTGTATCAGTTGCCTCTCCAGGGCCCTTTCTGTCATGTGGGGCCACGACTCCTTCCCAACCCTGTAGTTCTCTGCTGATTGGAATTGTAGGCCACTACTGGCTGAAACCCAATCTTCTCCTTTGCAAATAAAAGAGTCATCTGCCAGCACTGTATTTGTTGGGCCTCTTCTGAGCCAATCAGGACTGCCCTTGATGAAGGGGATGAGGAGAAGTTTATAATAGGATCAGTTTTGTTTGCAATTTGTTTCTAATAGATGCCAATAAGCCAGTTAACTAGGCTGCAGTTAATGGACATTTTATTGTCCCCCCGCCCTCAACGCCATCCGCATGACCTTCCTTTAGAAGCATTTGCAGTACCCAAAACATACATGTATCTGCTGCCTGGTAGCCGGAGGGCTCTGTCTGTTCTGGAAAACTTGTTCACCAACCCCGGGCTGCAGACCAGACCAAAATACTTTGATCATCCTGTCAGTGGGAAATTTACAGCAACATTCGGGCTTTTGTTCCATGTGTACTTCTCCAAATATAATATCTCCCTCAAGAAATCAATGATAAGCTGTTAAACTAAAGAGCATGGTAACATCCACAGAGCAGTAAATTAATGGCCTTTTGTGGATAGATGGTTACAGATCTCATCATAAAAAATGGATAAAAGATTACATATCACACAGAGCGAAACTTTTAATAACTCAACATGACTTTTCTTAATGGGTTTTATTCATTTTAATCATTATAGTGTCAATGATGATTATAGCCTTATTAGATTGTAGTGATTGAGGGGCCTGTTTATGAGATATGGAAAATCTACGGCTGCTCAGAATAGCCCAGCGGCCTGTGTGGGTTTGATGTGTAACTTTATCTGAGGAGTAGGACATGTCAGCAGAGTTCCAATTAATACTTTTACTAAATCGCTCCTGTCTTTAGTGACCTAGGTCACAGATGACTTAAGGATTCCACAACATCAGCTTTTCAAAACAGTTGAGCCACAGCAGCATAAATCAAAGGAGATTGTGAGTGTGTGTTGTTTAAATAAGGTAGGGCCAGGAAAGGCCTTGGGCGAAAGTGGCATAGGTCCTTCCACCTCATTTGCAGCCAGTTGAGTCTTCTCTCTGCCTTCATGGTGCCTCCCCAGAAAGGAGTTATTTTAATAACAGGATATAAAGTTGCCCACAGGAATCTGGAAGATTAAATTCTCATTTTTTCCCTCAATGTCTCGACGCATGATTAAAATGAAAGCCAGGATTCTATTGGTGATTAATAAGGTGCTGTTCCAGAGAAAGGCCCCAAGATGCTACATCCTAAGAAAATTAGCATAACAAAGGTGTCGATGCTGTTCCCAAAAAGCAAACAAAGAGAAAGGATTCTGCAAAAGGATTCTTCAGTGGAATAGGGATCCTAACACCATCTGGCTGATATCCTCATGATTTAGTATTGATTCTTCAGAATGTCTATTTCCATTACAAACAAGTCTGTCACCTAAAAATTATTCCAAATATTTCATGATAATGGAAGTCATATATAGTAGGCCTGGGAGAAGCAGCGCATCATGGTGTCATAGCTGGAGACCAGGGTTTGCATTTGGGCTACCTCCTTCAGTAGTAGGGTTTTTGGGACAAGTGACTTGAACAGTCCTAGCCTTCATTTCTTTATCAGTAGAAATGGGAATAATAAAAATACCTGCTTATTTCCTTCAGAGGATTATTAAGAGAGTCAAAAGGGCCCACATTTGTGCTTAAGAAACCATACTTTCAAGTTAATCTTTACATCCTAACCAAGATCAAGGGGCCAGGTGACCTGGCTCTTACACAGGGTTCTGTATTTAGGTAGAAAATGCCAAGTGATTTGATGAAAAATCTTGAAAAGTCAAATTTAATCTGAGTGTAAGTGATTTAACCTCAATCGTTTGAAAAAAGAACAATAGAAATCAAGAGGAATCTAGAAGGAGTTCTCATTCTTTTTCTGGAGAAAAGAGAGGTAGATGGTTGAATTAAAAAAAAAGGATAGCACAAGCCAATAGGAATGGCGTAGGAAACAAGCATATATGAGTAATCTGCCTCCACCTGTCAGATGGGCAGAGCTGAGAATCAGTCTCAGTCTAGACTTTAGCAAAAGAGAAAGAAACCAAGCATTGGGAGAGGTGGGTAGCTGATCAGCAGCAACTGGGTGATGACTGTTGAATGTTCCAGTGAAAAGAAAACACACAACCAGGAAGGAAGTGGTCTAGCAAAGAGAAGAGCATGGGCCTTGGGATCAGACAGATCCCAAGTCCTTTCTTCTTTGCCATCATCACAATGGCCTCCACCCCTCTGGTCCTGTTCAATATCCAATCAACTACCAAGGAACTCACGTGGCATCAGTCATGTCTGTATCTGCTTGGGGTAGATACAGTATACTTAGTGGTTGGAGACACGCAAATGGCCTCAAGATTTTATTCCTCTTGTCTATAGACTTCTAATTTTGATCTACATACTCTCCCTGGGAAATTCTATTCATGCCTATGGCCTCCCTACATACCAGCCATGCCCAGATTTCTGTCTCTAACTCCAACTTTTTCCTGGGGTCCAGACATACCTTTCTAACTTTGCCTTGCTGGTCATCTTTGCTTAGACATTTCCTAAATCTACCTTTTTCTCATCAAATCTCTTCTTCCTGTTGAATTCCTTGTCTTGTTTGGTAACATCCCAACAGACCCATGTGCTATGGTCTTAATGTTTATGTCTCCACCAAATTTATGTGTTGGAATCTTAATCCCTAAAGGGATGTTACTAGGAGGTGAGGACTTTGGGAGGAGATTAGGTCATGAGGATGGAGCCGTCATGAGTGGGATTAGTGCCCTTATAAAAGAGAGGTGTTGGAAAATGCTGCCTTGCCTCTTCTACCAGCATGGCTACTTATGAACCAGGAAGTGGGCCCTCACCAGACAGCGAATCTACCAGCACCTTTATCTTCCCAGCTTCCCAGCCTCCATAACTATGAGAAGTAAATGCTTGTTGTTTGAACCACTCAGTTTATAGTGTTTTTGTTATAGGAGCCTGAATAGACTAAGATACCAGGTGACTAATTTTGGAGAATCTTCCATTCCCCAAGTCCAATCACTAAGCCTTGTCAATTCTAACCCCTTACTGTGGTAGTTTTAAATACATCCACAAATTCTTTGACATTCTTCCCATTGAGAACTGGGTCTATGTTTCTTCTCCTTGACACTAGACTTCTGTGACTACTTTGACCAACAGAGTGAGGTAAGTGACATCATGTGACTCCCAAGGCTAATGCATAAAAGGAGATTCAGCTTTCACCTTGCTCCTTGGAACACATCAGCAAAAGGCCTTCATGTTGTGGGAAAGCCCAAAATATCACATGTGGGTGAATCACATGGAGAGGCCCTGAGACTACACGAAGAGGCAGAGATGCTTGGCTCATTGCCTCTATCCTTCTGCTCTTCAGGCTCCAGCCACCTTCTGACAACAACTATGATAGCCCCTGCCTAGAAAGACTGCCTATCGGAGCCCCTCCCAAATTCTGACCCACAGAAATCATGAGAGATGATAAAATGATTGCCATTGTTTTAAGCCACTAAATTCTAGGGTTTACTGTAGCATAGCAACAGAAACTGGAATACTTACTTCCATCTCTCTCTCCTTTCCTTGTACCACCACCTTAGGTCAGGTCCTTATCACCTTGCCTGGCCCAGTGGCTGGTACGTAGGAGGCCCAATCAGCATTTTTGGCTGAATGAAGGCCAACTCCATGAGAATAGTTTTGTGAGCAAGACTAGAATCTTAAATCGAGCTTAAGAATTTTATGACAATAGATTTCTCCCTACATTTTTATAAGTGCTGATCTCTGACCTGGATGAACCAAAAACTAGGATGAGATACATGCCTCCATCAGAAGTGAAACAATGAAAGGAAAGAGAAAAGGTAAAAAAAAAAAAATCATTATCAAGTCCTGTAAGGGTGATTTTTGTTTAGAGTTGGTTCAGATCATTCTGGCCCCCCCCAATTTATTCTTTTTATTGTTATGTCAATTGAAACGAGCCCAGTTACTTGAGCCTTTTTTTCCAAAAGGGCAAAACAAAGATTGTCTAATGTTCTTTTCATGCCAGCTGGTGATTCCCAGGTTCCACTGGTGACATGTAGGTTTTAACTTCTGTTAATCCTTAGATAACATTAAAAGCACCTGGCGAGCTTCTGATTTACACTTTCAGTGAGAAACAGCCTTCTGATCCTTATAGCATTTTACGGGTTCCATTTTTCAGTTTTATCTATTGGAATGTAAAAATTCAGCCCTCTTATAAATTGCCTGTTAATATTTAATTTTTTTATATCATTGTATAGTTAGTGGATAAGCACAATTGCTACATGGAACAATAACACAAGATGCATTAACTATCAATAGACGAGGACACAAATAGATAGCAAAAGTAATATACGTGAAAAATAGTCTGTCAAGCAGCGTCAGCCTCAATGAGCATGAATTTACAGTTGTGTAGAGTAGCCACAATGGTTCTCATTGTTGATTCATTCTCTGATTGCTCAGTTTGCACGGCAGACAAAATGGCCTAAATGAAGACCAAGATAATAAGTGAACTATCTATCATCTCTTTTATTTTCATTTTGAGCTAGGAGAATTCGCAGGAAGAGAACAGTAAATGGAGATTCCTGCTGGTTCTGTGTCATAGGACTCTTAAAACACTGGAGGCGCTGTGAATTATTTAAGACAGAGAATAGAAAGCAGGACTTTGCAATTTTACTGAAGCTTTATGTCAAGTTCCTTACCCACACTCCAACCACAGTCATCTCAGGCTACGGGTTTGTCTTTTTGCTGTCGTTCAAAAACCATCAGTACGGGAACGCTGGCTTTCAGTGAAAGGTAGAATGACCAAGTCAGGAATTAAGAAAAGGGTCACGTATGGAAATAAATATTGCAGGTTCAGATTAAGAACTCAGAGAACTACTTTCAGTTAATCAGAGAATCTCTGATTTTAGAGCTTAACGAAGTAATCCCACCTGCTTGATGTAGCTACTTGGAGGTCCCACAGGCATCTTAAATTTACCGTATTTAAGATAAGACTTACTATTACATTCTTTCTTAACCATTCCATAACACAACAAAACTAACCCTGTCCTTTCCATCTTTATTTTCTTTCTTGCCGTAATGGCTCCATAATTCTTCCCCTTACTGGTAATCGTAGTCTTATTTCCTGTTTCTCTGTCCACTTACGATAAGCCAATCATTGCTGAAAGAGACACAGTCATCGAGAAGGAGATGAAGCTGAAGTTCGAGTTCCCTCTCGTGCACAGATCTCTTCCAGGACTCTGGCAGAGACCCCAGCAATGTGTTTTTGTAAAATTTGGAAAAATAAGATGTTTCAGATGTCTCTTTCCACTCTCACTTCTTGTCAGCATACTTTTTCTCTCTTCAAGTGCCAGTTTGAAGATTGGGTAAAAGGGATGTTAAATTGAGTTTGGGGATACATTTATTTGGGTTTAATTGGACATTTTTATGTGTTTCGGTGGCACTTCTGTTTACATTTAGTAATTGCTAGTCGACCCAATGTAGGAGACAACTTTCAAGATATTCATACTGCCCACTGTGCTGAATCACACCATGAAGGAGCAAGAGTGGTGTATCATGCTATGTAGGTGTGGAGCAGACACAGGACGCGAATGTGTGGAGCCTGAGGCTGGTCTGTGGGACCTCTTTCAATCTCTCAGACATGTAAGATTGCCAGCAGAGGATTCTCTTCTCATTAATAGCTGGTCAACATACCAGTTCTCTCTAATCAGGAGTATACTCTAAAATGCAATGTACGTATACCATTGTGAAGACACCATACCTTATTTTTATTTTGTAATGAGAATAATAGAATTTATTAGCTTGTGTTTGTATGGCACAAACCTGTAGCAGGACTATAAATAATAACTGTATCTATAACAACTCACATATGAGAGAAAGTTAATAAAAATGCTTCTCAATTTGAAAACAATTCTAACATTTTACATGACTTCACCAACAATGACCTGTGAGCCAAAAGAAACTTTTCTAAACTATCAATAATAATAAAAAAAAAAATTGATCAGCCATGCTAGAGGAAAAACTGAGTTATCTTTCTGTTCTCTCTACAGAAAATGGAATTAATAAATTATTGGTTGCATAAGAAACAACAAAGGAGTATATAGCCAAAAAATGTACAGAAACAAGAATTACAGATGTTTGTCAGGCAGTTCATTTTTAAAAATACTTTTTTTTTTTTTTGTGGTGCTACTGGTATTTGTCAGGTTCCTCGATTTTGTAATTTGTAATGATTTCTTATTCTAAATAAATATTCACTTTAATACCAAATATTTTGTTTTCTCTAAAAAGGACTCCCATTTATATAAGCTTCATGTCCCATTGAACCTGGATTTGCACTGGTCCAGCCTTATGAGGTCTTCCTTCACGGTGCTTCCTGACTCTGTGTCATCTTTCCTTTTGCCACCAACGTCACCTTTCTTTAGACTTTATTTTCATGTGTGTGTAGTCTAGCAGAGTAAGGGCCTAACATGGTTCTTCCCATTTCTTCTTCTCAGTACTCAAATCCATGCTGCTTCCTGATATCAGATTCCTCTTATTAATAACAATAATAAGTACAATATACCTAGTCCTTTATATTGCCTTTGATTCCCACAATCACCGTAAGAAGTAGGTATGACTGCCATAGTAGAGGTAGAAAAGCCAGGGACCAAAATGCTTAAGGAACGCACCCAAGGCCACAAAGTTACGACGGACAGAGGTAGGATTCAAACCCAGGTCCTTCAATTCTCAGTCTGCTTATCGCATGTGGCCTCCTCTAAAATGCTCAGCTTCTCTCACTGCTTCCAGGAAGGGACCTTAAACTTCAGCCCTCCATGGTAAGATGCTGGCCTCTCCTTTCAGGCAAATATGTCACCAAGCTCGTGTACATGCCCTACAGTGCAGCCAAATCGAATCCTCGATGGTCCTCAGATATGGCATATCTTTTTCTTGGCACTGAACTTTCTCCTCCACAGTAACATTCTCGACTTTCTGGAACCCTTGAATGCCAATTTCACGTGCCATCGCTAGTTTCCCAGATGGGCGTGATAGTTCCTTCTATCTCCCAAAGCACTTTGGTTCTGCTCTAAGAGGTTACAGTACTGACGCCACTTCCTTTTATATAAGGAATATGGACACTCATCTGTTCATTGTTGCAATCATCTCATTTTATAGTTTGGTTATATCATTTAACATCACAGACATTTTCCATATTTCTGCATAGTCTTAATAATTTCCAGGTGGAATAGCTACATGTTTCATTTTTCGACATAGCTTATTTAAATATTTCTCTATTTTAGACTTATTTGTTTCAGTTTTTATGTTTTTATTGTTGTTGTTTGTTACTGTTAAAGTTAGCATTGGGAAGAAAAACATCTTCGGAATATAAATTTCTTTCCTCTATGGAATTATTTTCTTAGGATAAAACGCTGCCAGTAGATCAAAGCTCATGGACATTTTATGACTTCTGCGGCTCTGTTGCTTTTCAAAAATTTGCACAATTTGTTTGTAGTTAATAGTACAGAATTGTACTAATTTCACCCTGCAGTATTGGATGATATTTAATTTTCTGTTTTTGCCACTAATAGGTTGTTCCCTTTGTTTTCGTTCATTTGTTTGTTTTGTTTTGTTGTTGTTTTTTACATTAAGTGAGATTGGGGCCAGAGGGAAGAATGGAGATGAATTATGTGAATAAAATTGCTTTAAAACATAAAAATTTTTAGATGAATGTCAGAGGAAGGCTACACGAGGAGAGTAAATAATTTGATACAAATTGTAAAAATTATTTGACATACAAATTATCAAAGTCCTCAAACTCACACAATTATTACGTGACAACCAAACTCAGTTGGCTGATTGGCTGAAGATTTGCAGATGCAAGTATAGCTACTGTGCCAGATATATAATTGGACAGCCACTGCCAATTAAACCAGTCAGCAAATTGAAGGGGTCCAGGAGATAAATGAGTCTCCAAATTAGTAACTCATTTGGTCAAATTACAATACTTGTTGAAGTTACTTTAAATTATGCTCTAATCGTAATCAGAAGCTTTGCCTTTGTTTTATGAAATATTTTTCTTTGCCGATGAAGTACTAAGGGACTGGTATTTTAGGCAAATAAATGATTGGCCTGATCAAAGTCATTAAATTAATATAAAATGTAATGGTAGTAAATTATTCAAAAAAAGAAATGGTTTAATATCTCAAGAGGGAGGTAGCCAAAAATACATACTGCAAATATTTGGGCATATTTTTCATAAGGTCCAGCTTCCCATTCCATTTTGTAAGTTCATATTCATCTTTTTCCTTTTACTACAGCAATAAGTAATTGTGTCTATTCTATGCTCCGTCATACCTAATTGCCACTTTATTGTTCCCGAGGGCAATTGGACTAAGACTTTTAAAAAGCTGTATTTAAAATAACTAAAAAGGATTAAAGGAAGGAACCCAGAGACTACAGAGCCATCATAGCCTGATGCTATTTCCTACAGTTATATTTTAAGGTAATTACCAATAATCACACACTGTTGGGAGAGAGTAACTGTGTTTTCCCAAGGTCTAAGCTTTAAGAACCACATATGCATCCTCGCTTGCGACAGCGTGATCTGAATCTCTCAGGTACTTCGGCCAACCAGCCTTTCCCAATCAGCACTGTCATTCTTTTGAAAAATAATATTATCCCAACGTTGAGCAGGATCCACAAACGAAAATGAGTCTGAACTAGAAAGAGTTGCTTCTCCACATAACTGAGAATTCCTCTTAATACCCAGCACTCAGAGCATGATAGGCTTCTTGGCATCTTCCTAATTGCAGTTCCTCTTGTGTTTATAGAAAAGAAGATTATGGCCCAGCCCACGTACCCTAGAGCCAAAGTTTCACTAAAAGGAAAAGTCGTAAGTATCTACTAATTGCAAGACTGAGTTCTGTAGCAATGATGCTTTGGATAGATGAATAATTTGGCTGCCTTGAACACAAGTTAGTCAAAATTGTTCCTGGAACTCTTTAATATGTAGAGAGAATGTAAAAGTATAACCCTCCACTGTTGCAAAAGCAATGTAAAAATCGAACATGATTTTTGGAATATTTTTCAATAGAGCAAATTTCTCCTGGATGCTGGGGAAGCGCACCTAGGAAGGAGGCTGCATTTTCTGTACTTAGAACTTACCGGGAGTTAATGACTCTGAACCTTAATCATTGCAATTCCAGTGGGCCTGCCCCAACTAAAACACAAAATCGTATTTTAAGGGGGTGAGTAGATGCTTTAAAAATGTTTTCAAAATAAATGTTCTGATTGTCAGTTTGGTTTCTGAGTTAAATTGCCTCTAAATTACCCAGTTCTAAAATCGCATTTCAAAGCTTCGAGAAACCCTGTCTGGGGCCTGTCTAGACCTCAGAATTGGCCTGGTTTGTTTTAAGGTTTCAACAAGGTCCCTGGCCTGCTGGGTTTGCCTAATGCCAGGGGAGAGACATGTGTGAGACGTGATGCAGATCTCTAAGGTACTGTTGTGGTTTTTCTTTTTTCTTCATTATATCCTGTGTGGAAAAATAATTTAAAATATACTGTCATGGTATATTTCTTAAATTGCATCATCTTTTATCTTCAGCGCCTCTTACGTGAAGAAAGGCAAAGTGGTGAATCGCAACCAGTGAAGTGGGGTCAGAGACCTGGCCCCTAGTCTGACATCATCGCTAACCCACTGTGGTGCTTTGGAGAAGTCACTCAACCTCTCTCGACTTCATTTTTAAAATGAGGACATTTGGAAAAGAAACTCTTTATAGTCTCTTTTGTTCTGTGCTTCTATGATATTACAAAAAGTGCCGAGAGGTTTTCTAAATTTTATTGTATGCTATATGTTTTTTCTGGAAAACAAACTAACAATTCAGCACTAATTATATACCCGGCAAATCTAAAACTTAGAGTGGACTTAGCAGCTGGGCAGTCATGAGTTTGTAAATAAGGGTTTATGGAGACACAGAAGCTCATGCAACTAAGGCACCGAGCCAGTTGGGATTATGCATCTGTCACGATTGGTGTGACGAAAAAGTCAAACTGAATATACACTTTTAAAACATAGACACGCTTTGGCTATTTCTTTAAAAACAGAGTTTTGGAGAGAACTAGGAACATTGATCAAATCAATTAGCTCATACCTAAGCAGTTCTGCTTTGCATGCATTTGACAGGGTGGAACATTCATAAGTAGGTATATTTAAGTCCCCGTTGGGGCTGGATTGTGTAATAGTCTGGCATGTGTGACGTCTATGTTTCTTTAATTACTGCCTCATGTGGCACTTGCTTTACAAGTTCAGTGCCATGGGACTAGGGAGCCAACCTCACACCAAAGGGACAGAGTGTATCACTAATGTCTGTTGCTTGAGCCTTTCAAATTGAACAAAGCAAGTGTGTCGGTCACTGGGGACTGGAGCACAGGGCATCAAACTGGACCCTGTTGTTCCAGCCAATGGAGCTGTTTCCTCTACAGACAAAGCCATTCACACGTGAGTTTCGAGCAAGGAAGCTCACAGCATACCATAGTGCTGTTACTTCTGGCATCTCCAACCTAATTTATGTGGTTCTTGCTTGTGAGAAAATAATCACATCTAAAGAGAGACACACTCAGGTCTTTTCCTTGGGAAGATGAGATGAAGTCTTTTCAGGTAGCTGAGAAACACCACTTTTCTGTCTCAAATAATACCTATTGAACAGATTCATCAGCTAATGGTTATACTCTCTTCTTATAGATTCTTTCGGTGATGTGAATCTTCTGTGTATCGTATCCCTGAAACTCTATCTCATAAGAGACTTGCCTAGAGAATGAAAAGTGCATAAAATCTGTGAGAACAGTGTTTTACTTTTTTACAAAATTGAGGTGACATTCACACAGCACAACTATTTTAAAGTGTATGATTCAGTGGCATTTAGTGCATTCACAATTATGTACGATCACCACCTCTCTCTAGTTTCAAAACTTTCTCATCACCCCAGAAGAACGCTCTTTAAGTAACAACTCCTCATTGTCCCCTTCCCTCATTTCCTGGCAACCACTAATCTGCTACCTGTTTTGGTAGATTTGCCTATTCTCAAAGTGATTTTAAGTTTTGAGGAGCTACTTTTATTCCAAAGTACTCAGCTTTCAAAGGATATAAAGGAAAGAGCATGCATCTGCAGAGAGAGAGAGGGAGAGTTGCTGTGATTATTAAATATTTACCTGTCACAATATCCAGCTTCCTTCTCCCTGAATTACAACCACCTGCAGAGCACAACGGGCTGCTGACCAGCCCGAGGGAAGAGTAATGTCCATTTAGAGTTCTAGGAAAGATGTAAGTAGGGCTGAATAAATGATTTTAGTTAGAATTTGGCCACATTCAAGGGCTAATGAATGGGGCTTATGAACAAAGTGAGAAATGTACTCCTGGCTGCCACCGAGTTATCAGCGTAGTAAGTCTGGCTGTGAGTTTGCTAACCTGTATAGAAGGATGTCCTTGTGCTTCAAAAAGCAAAAGAAGAAATCATCTACCTTTCCTCCCTCTTAACTCAGTTACCAAGTCCTACAGATGAATTGGAAATATTTCTTTACAGGTGCAAAATAGGAAAAAAAATTCACAGACCAACAAGAGCAGATCTGTTTTTTCATTCAGTATTTCACGAACCTGAGAACTAACTGTAGAAATGCTAGGCTGGGAATAGAAAGGAAAAGTTTTTAAAAATGGAAAAGAGTCTTTTTCCCCTCAGGCATCATTCTTCAGTGAGTAAAAAAAAGTTTCTGAATACCTGCCTGTGTTCCAGGATTATTTAAGAAATCTTAATAAACTCACCTCGTTTCCTTGTTATTCTACAGCCCACCCATTTTTTTGCTCTAGAGTTCAGTACCAAGTTGCATTGCAAAGGCATGGGTTTCATCCAAAATCTGTGATTTTTCTTAGGTGAGTTCTTTTTTTACTCACATAAAGTAGCACTATACATAATTTTTTTTTTAATTTCCAGCCCATGAGTTTTAAAAAGTAACTTGCCTTCCCCTCTAAAGTTCTGCCCAGATAATACAATGAATGAAACTCCATTCTTTGCCACCTAGCTTTTAAAATTTGTCGACACTGAGAATGCACCGAAGTTAGCTCTATTGCATGGAGCATACACACTGTTTTAAGAGAAAAAAGAAAGGTACAAGCAAATGGGAATGGAGTTCGTTTTCCTGCTTTTGAATTGAAAGGGGGACTATTCTGCGTTTCCTCCAAGTCTAGAACTAAAAGGGGCAAAAAGTTGAGGGAGAGGAGAAGGGAGAAGGTTGTGGGCAGAGACTTCCCTGCGCCGGGCTAGGGCAGGGCAGGTGATGGGTGTCTGAATAGAGAAGAGCTTTTTGGGGTTAGGGTGGTGACTGTCTGCCCCTCTGGGAACACCAGAAAACCCAGGTAGGGGGTTGGTGGAAGGCAGAGATGGCTTCATGGGTGTATGACTTGTGCAGTGGCCTGGTGCTCAGAGGCTTACTCTTGGTTGAGGCGCTACCGTCAATTTCTTGAAATTCTTAATAATTTTCATTTTGAACTTGTGTTCTTGACATAAAATCTGACGGGACATGGACCATGCGCTGTGTTCACGGGTATTGGCGTTGGCTGTTCCGTACGCGCAGTTCGCAGCCGGGGCTCGCGATGCAACAGGAGCGCAAACTGTGGTGGACAAAGCGAGGGAGCTGGAAGCCCCCCGGGGCAAGGCTTTCCAGAATTTGCTTCAAACGCAAAAAGAGGTGGCATTTTAGGAAACATAAACGACCAGGGAACCCAATCGTATCCTCTCTCAGCCCGTGTCACTTCCCTCTGGTAGTTGCCACTTATACCAAAAATGATGACGTAAAAGGAAGGGAAAGATAGGGCAAATAAGAGTTCTTTTTCCTTCAGTCCTTCCCTCCTCATCAGTCAGCCAAAGCCAAAGGCAGAGTGTAGGTAGAATAACGCACGTATCCAGAAGGGAAAGGAAACCATTTCGTGCAGCATTTTCACTGTTCTGGCAAGAATAAAATACACATGCACGTTTGAAGTATGAAATACAAATTGTGCAATTTTGGTGATTCTGCTTATAAGTTCAACACTCATATTTTTATTTGCCTGTTTGTTTATTGTTAGGGTCAAAAGGAAAGTTTATTAATGAAGGGAAAAACAAAGAGCAAGAAAAAATAAAAACCCGAGACAAGGAAAAAAGCCTTTTTTTTTTTTAGGGAATACTCATATTTTTTATTTATAACTGGCATTGCATATGAACAGTACAATCATGCTCATAATTTAAAAATTTTTTAATTTCTCTTTATTTAGTACAGCATATAGCAAATCGGAATAAACCATGACAAATCAAGAGACTGAGAAAAGGAAAAGCTTTAAAGTTTAGGACCTTAGATCTCCTTGCTTATTGAATAAGAGCCCCGCGTTTTCAATTTGTAGTGTGTCCCACAGATCATGTAGCTGGCCTAGGGGACAGCTGGTATGGTGCTGGAGCCCAAGGATATAGCTAGAGCTATAAAGCTGATCCAATTTTATTTTTTTAAATGACTCTTAAGTTCCTTAATAAGACAATTGCTTCTTTTTTCTTAATAATGTCCCTTAATGTCGAATACCATTTTCTCCTCCAAGGTGCTTTGCCTTGCTGAATTCCCCTGAGATAGGCCCATTTTCCAAACGAGAACAGTAGGCTCCATGTAGTGGCCTGTCTTTGGTATCCCCTCCCCGGGCTGAGTGCTCACGTCCCTCTGATCTTTCCATGGAGCTTAGCTGGTTCCTACGAACCTCATGTTCAAGTTTGTCATTTTATCATCCATTAAAGAACTTTCAATAAAAATCTTTAAAAGAATGCTAACATGGTAAATTTTTAAAAATAATGTAAAAAGGTTAAAAAATCATTTTGATGCCTTTTCTTCAAAGACTTAAAACCCACCATTGGAGATATTATCCTAATTTTGAATGTCATTAATCACACTTTGCATTTGTTTTCACATTTGTAACTTTGGGGTTTACTAAGCTCGGAGCTATTATACTTTTTATAACTGTAAGTGGAGACTATCCCTAAATTTGCTTTGTTAGTCTTCTCTTCTGCCTTAATTTATTGGTTTGTCCCACATAGTTTATAAACTCTAACCCTTGAATAATAAGCCTTGGCAATTTAGTTCCATACATACTTTAAAACTAAAGAAATGGCTAGATGTGTTTCATATATATTCTTTATTATTCATTTGACTTACAAAGTACATAGGCATGGAAATTGTCTGTCAGTTTTACTACTGAAAGCTCCAGCTACTCTGACTTAAGATTAAAGTTATTCTTTTTATAATCACTCACTTTCCTCCAAGAAATCCTCTGTGTGTGGGGAAATCGTCAGTGGAGAGGGATTCCATGTGGACTTCTAACCCTTTATCCTAGATTATAGTAGGATGGTAAGTCAGGAAATGACATATCAGGCAGGAATCAGTTGTGCTCCCTCCCAAGTCTATTTCAAAGCACTTTCCATTTTAAATATAGCAATAAAATATCAGCCTCAAAATGTCTGATAAGGATAAAAGCAATAGATCCAAATCCAATCTAAATCTGACACTGCCAGGAACAAGAATTCACATTGGTAAGTCAGGACTCATTTATGGGGCCATAAATGGGTGGGCCAGCTATAATTTGGGTATTAAACTTGTAAAATATATCGATGGTATGTAAGAGCTAAATAAATAATTTACTACAAGAAAATTGGAAATCTTTACATGGTACTTAATTGACCAGTTGGTCTCCCAGATTCTCGATGACTCCTTGCTTTGCATTTGTGCGTTTTTCACAGGCTAGATTTCTCTTTTCCTCGTTTCAGTTTAACATTCCTCTGCAGTGAATGATCACAAGTCTGTGCGTTTCTGAAAACACATAGTTTCCATTTAAAATTCTGCCAATCCATTAAATGCCTTCGACAATTTCATTTACATTTTAGGAGGATAAATGTACCAGATACTCAGTCTGTTCTGAGATTAATTTCTTTCTGGCCACCAAAAAGCCTCTTCGGTACCACATCTTGGATTCCTGTTCTGAGCACAGAACAGGAGGGGTTTCAGTGAGATGCTTTAAAGAATTTACTGTATCCTTTTGTTTGTTATTTTGGGAATCTGCTGAATAGGGAGAAGTGTGACACTGGAAAGGTCTGTCAATGTCTCCTATGCATCTGTGAGACACTAAGTATGGTTGAGAAAGGAAATGAGAAAGAAAAGAGGGAAACTCCACCGAAGACATTGTTATTTATGCACATGTATCCAAAAAAAAAAAAATTTCTTGGGCATATTACAAACTTATTTACCCTGAGAGTAACTGTATCTCATATGTATATAACACCAACATGTTTCAAAGGGCTTTTGTATCTTTTATCTTTTCAACCCTAGTGATATTCCCCCAACAATTATGGAGTAAGGGCCATGGGATTACTATGGCCAATCAAAGCCGATTCTAAGTCACATGGAATATTCAGGGGAAGGGACTGTACCTGAACGAAAATCAGCGTTTTTGTAGGAACGAAGATGTAGAATTGGATAATGAATAGACAAGCAACAGAATCCCATGGTTTTGGTTGCCAACAAATTTGAGAAAATTTGTGTGTTTGCCATGGATCAAGGCAGCGAAAAAGACGACTTTGAGGACTGACCAAAAGCTGAATTCTATTGTTTTACTGTCTCTTTTATATATCTTTATTTTATTTCCATAGCAACATCCCTGTTTTCCCACAAGCTTTTGCTTGCCCATGTCAAGGCCTGAGACTTCTCAGAGGCACAGTGCTTGTGCAGCATTCTTAGGAACCTAGTGGTTTGGCAGAGGCATCCACTTGCCCAGAGGCTCTAACTTATTTCTAGGCTAGATCCCATTTAAAAAGGAAAAACACACAGGGAAGTTAGTAATACAGAAATCTACGCAATTCCAAGAGTCAAGGCAGGTGAGAGTTTATTGTTTTCCCTGAGGCCAGGCCTGGGAGTCCAAAATAGTCACAAATGTGCTGAAAGGTAGTTTATTAACAATGTGTGTGTGTGTGTGTGTGTGTGTGTGTGTGTGTGTGTGTGTGTGTGTGTTTAAATACCAAACTATTGTCCCAGCCTCTACCCTATTCAAAAGAGTAGGGCCATATAGGTAACATAATCTTCTCTCTCCTCCCTGACAATGACCTTATTTAACAGTACAGATTATAGCGCTTTTATTTTTTTCATCTGGGAGAATCCCTGGTGTTCTAAACAGGCAAAGCCTCCTTTGTAGCAAGCACCTGGAAGGTGGGCAACGCTGATTAGCTGTGAGGCCAGGCTGGGCCATACATACCCTGGCCAAGGGACCATGCATGCCCTCAGGTGTAGGGAACACACAGTGTTTAAAACAGTGCTCACTGGATATGATAGGGTGAGAAAGCCGCCTAGGCTTTGATAATACAGTGAGTTTTCTAGTGGAGGATTCACCGAAGAAAGGGAAAGTACTTTCTCTATAGGCGTCAGGCCCAGGTAGGTCATCAAAAGCAAAGAACACAACTCTAAACCCCAAACGCTGTGTCTTTTTAAATGAGGCTTGAGGCCTAGTTACTCACACGTGATTAGCAGGACTGGTAACGGGATTTTGCAGGGCTTCATGTGAAATGAAAAAATGTGAGCGCTTTGTTAAAAAATTACTGAGAATTATAAGATAGTGACAGCAGAGCATTTAATCAAGCATGGGGTCTTTTGAAATGTGGAAGACCCTATGTGGCTGCACTGGTCGTGGGCCCATGAAGCCAGTTCTGGTGACTACTCCCTAAAGTGGCAGAACAAATTTTCTATGCCTAGTTACTATATATATTTCTTAGACTTAAACAGTGTTTTTCTTCCAAAGGCTTAGAACGTGGAAAACAATTGTTTGGCTATTAAAAATTGTTTAAATTGAAGAATTAGAGCCTAGAGGGAGATTTAAGAGAAGCAAAGAATGTATCAATAAAATTGTTGATGGTTTTCGGTTTGTTAGAGTCAAACCTTATTTGATTCCGTCTTAATCCCCGAATGGCCTTAGGCAAATCACTTAAATCGCAAAATCTTAGTCTCATTTTCTGTAAAATAGGGAAAATTCTCGTACACACTTATTGGGCTGCTATAGGGATTAAATGCAATGCTAAATGTATTGCATAATACTTGGCTCATAGTAATTGCTCAATAAATATAGGCAGTTGCCATAGTAATTATTCCTAGTTCTCAGGGAGAAGGAATAGTCAAGGACTGGGAATCCAAGGATGTTTTAGGGTTAGCTAGCTCAAGCTGTGTTTGCTTTTCCTGAGCCTATTTACCACTAGAAATTTTTTAGGTTTTTTTTTTTTTCTGATAATGTGCTCTTATTTGTAGAATATTTCAGAAAAAAATATTTTTAAATGACATTTAATCGTCGATTCATCATTAAGAGGTAACAATCTTGAGTACTTAATATATCTTCCTCCAAATTTTTTATTGCATACCTATAAATAAAAATTGGATCCTAGTACAGCTGTGGTTTTAGATCCTGCTTTTTTCCCTATTACTGTGACTATCACCTCTTCACATTGTGATTACCTCACATCATTAAATGATCTTTAAAAAATTTTTATGACAGCTTAAGTCCACATTGGACAGATGTTCCATAATTTGTTTCCCTACCTCTTGGACTTTTTAGTTGTTTCCAGTTTTTCATTATTATAAATTACATTGCTATGAAGGACCATGTGCACAGACCCCTGGTCACCTCTCTGATATTTCTACTTAGAGAAGAGTTGTCTCTTAGAGCAGCGTAAGGAGCAGGAACAAATTTGAGCCTCTTGGTATGTAACTCCAAAAAGAGTGCGCCAGTTTCTCTCTCTCCCATCATGTATGGGTAGCGGGATTCTAGCTCCTGAAATTATGATCAAATATGATCGTATTTGCAAACCTTTGACCATTTTATAGGCAAAAGATTGATTGTTATGTTTATAATAATTTGATTGCTTTGATCAATAGCGAGGTTGAAGATGTTTTCATGTTAATTGAGTATTTGTATTACTTTTTGTGAATTGTTAAGTTCATGTATTTGCCAGTTTTTCTACTGGGGAGTTGATTTTTGCTCTATATTATTTTTAATAGTGTAACTCAAATTCTTGCATCTTCCCCTAAAAATGCATATCACATATATCAGGTAGTTTCCTGTAGGGATATATTTTTACTTCTAAAAACATATAAGACCAGAGCAGAGTATAAAGCAGTAATGATAAGATAGCATGGTAAGGGACAAATGTGGCTACAGACAGCTCCTTTCACCGTCGTAGTCGTGGGAGATGAAACTTGTCTTTTACAAAAATTACAACACTAAGAGAGAGTAATTCTTCCATATTTTACATGATTTTGAGAAGCCCAGGGGTTATCATCAAAATGTTAATAGTATTTTTTTCTATGTGACGGGGCAACAGGTGCTTATTTTGTTTTATTTCTTGTACTTTCCAAAATTTTTATCCTGAACACATATAACTTTTTATAGTAAAAATAAACAATAAAAACAAAAAAAAATCCAAAGATATGGTGATAATTAGAATAAGCCTATAATAATTTTGCTCCATATGATTTAGCAGAACTGAAATTTTATGTCGACTAGTTATTTAACAAATTATAAGTGAACCATTTAGG